>PVJO010009230.1:0-70637 GCA_004026905.1 Hystrix cristata
AAAAAATGGTAAAGTGTAGCTACATTTGTTGCAAATAGGGAGGGGTGGGTGAATGGAAGGGAGGGGAGGGGAAGGGGGGAAGAGGGGGGAAAACCAAGATGTATCATGTACAGGTACAAAATAACCATGTTGATTATGATCATTATGTATACAATGTACCAATACATGTTCTTGGTAAAAATAAAAAATTAAAAAAAAAAACAAACCAAACGGGGACAATCACTTGCATCATAGCAAAAATTACTATCTTTAGTTGCTCTCTACTTCTTAAATGTGCACATTGCAAAGTCACATGACTCACACACGATTCTAAATTGTGGTGAGGGGGTTTCTGGCAGGAAATTCAGGAAGATTGTTCCCACATTTTAGGGGTGAACTTTGGGGTTTGCAACAACATCACCCAAAAACTTAATAAAGAATTATGGCATAGTGCAGTCCCAAGTATAATGGACATCTGGTGACGGCCTAAGATGAACACAAATTACAACACACAAGACTGCTTACTATACTCTATACCAGTGGAAAAACTCACACCACAAATCGATAACAACTGGACATTCAGTCTCCTTTCAAATCCCAGCTCTACCATGTCCTAGCTGGGCAGCTTCTCTGCCACTGAATCTCCTAATCCATGAAACTGGACTAACTATGCCTCACAAAATTGTTAAGGATAAAATGATATAGAGTGTATAGAAGACCCTGGCAACAGAATAGGTGTATGATAAATATGACTTGAGATGAATTTACTTGACCCTGGCAACAGAATAGGCATATGATAAACATGACTTGAGATGAATTTAGTTGACCAGTCTGAGATGGGTCACTTTAGCCTAGAGAATTCCAGGGAGATGCAGTCAGTTCCAGGTCTAAATCAGATTGTGTGCATGTGCGTCAGAGAAGGACCTACATGAAGCCTGAGTGGAACTGTGGAACCAATTCCATCTCCATGCTTTAACTAGGACCATGGCTCAGGCAAGAGCCAGAAGATTTCCAAGCATGAGATGACCCAGCAAAAGGCTGATCATTCCACACTGAAGTCATTCCTAATACTCTCCTGTCCTGAGTTTCCAAGGGGATCAAGAGAGACATCTGCCTAAAATGCGACAAAATCCAAATTCAAATTATTTTCCTGTTTGTTCTATTATAAGATGCAGATACAATTTGTCTCTGGCTTCGTACCAGTAGTTCTCTCTTCAAACTAAGGGCAATTTTCGGGTACACGTATATGACATGTTAAAATTCTTCCTATTGCCTATAGCACAGTCTACACTACTTAGCAAAGACCTCTGTGATCTGGCTGCTGCTCAGTTATTCATCCTCATAACTACCATTCTCCCTCACACTGAGCCACTTACTTCTAACTCCCTGAATGCTCCATGCTTTCTCATGGTCCTGTTCCTTCTGCCCCTAAGCATTCTTATAAATGTAGTATTATTGTAGCACATTATTTGCCTGTTGTCTCAACTCAAGGACTGATGGTTCAAGTTTGTATCCTATGCTGGGCACACGGTAAACCTTTAATAAAAGTCTGTGAAATGTGCAAACAAGCGTATGTTTTGCTTTTCCAATAGACAGGGGTACTAGGAAGGCAGAGAACGTGTCACGTGCTTCTCTTAAATCCTCTATAGCAACTACCAACTTACTAATTTGTTAGTATGAGTGGCCCACACATTCTCCTTAGGGGTTGCTACACTGTAGAAAAGTCACATAATTCAAAATCTGAAGACCTAGGCTCCAGTTTTGTCTTACTCCCTTACTGTGCGATGTTGGCCACATTAGCTCAACTCCTTAGGTTTGCTTTCTTCAAAACGTCAGCAAGAAAGACCTTGCAGGTTTATCATAAGGATAAAGTACAACAAAGTAAACCATCATATAGATAGATGTAGACTATTAAAAGGAACAAAAGAAACACTCCTAATTAGGCATTATGGTTTGCAGAAAAAGGATTCTGCCCTCTCTGTGCTTCCTACCCCAGGTCAGATTAAGATAGCAGCTACCAACCTACTATCCTTATGCTGTTTATGTTATCTTAACATATCTTTTAAACTTGAAGAAGTATCCCAGGAAAATAAGGTTTTGATATTCAAAATGGAGAACATGGCCCTGGGCTAACCCAGCTGCAATCCTTGGGCAACAAGGGCCCTGGGGCCACTTTCTACCTCTGAACCTTCAGCATGGCTTAAATAGGGCAGAAAAATGCCAAATTTTCTTTTGATTTTCTTATAATAAGGTTAAGTCAATACTAAGGCCAAGAACTGGATAAACTTTTTCAAGAAAACCAGTGTTCTTGACTTAAACTGAAACCAATTTAAATGGATTGCCTCGGGAACTATATTTAGAAGAGTTTCCTGATGGTCTAAAATTAACCAGAAAAATATTTTATTCCAGCCTCTCTTTAAATTCTTCTCAACGTTTATTAGTCTACTTATCTAACTCTGTAATTTAGTAAGCATAGTATACTGAACGTAATTGAATCTTTGTTTATAGATTCAACACTACTTGGCAGGGATGCTCCCAAGAGGACTCAAGCATCAGATGAGTGGCTGACTTAGATAAACATTAACATCACCTTTGAATCTGACAACCTGGAATCTGAACAACTAGTTGTACATTCACTTACACAAACGAACATAAGTCATTATTGGATGTTATAAAAGTACAAATTAATATATAGCTAAGACATGTACAGCACAGTGGTTCAGACTGTGGGCAATAGGGTCAAACTGTCAGGCTGTTGCTCTGCCACTTACTAACTCTGTGATTCTGAACAAACTGTTTCTTCACATGCAAATTGGGACTAAAAGTACCATTCTCATTGAATTGCTAGGATTCAAAAAGTCAATACAGTGAACATGCCTGGAACATAGAAGATGCTCAAAAAATAAGAGGTATTCCACTCTTAGTTTAATGTGTCAAAATATTAGGGACTGTCCATGTATTATTTCACTATAGTCTTAAAACAATTCTTTAGGTTCGCAACAGGGCTGTAATTTGTATGTCTCACTGCCGGCTGGCTTGAACCACCAGTGGTACATGTATGATTGGCCCACTGGGTGGCTTTTTATTAACTTTATTAGTAAAAAGACCAATAAAAGCAATGAGATCCATTTGTCTCACCAGTGTGGTACGAGCCACCTGATGGGACAGTTGTGCACTTATCACTGGTGGTTCAAGCTGGTAGAAATGTGTTAGAGCAGGCAGTAGCTCATGCTGAAGGAAACTGAAGCTCACAGAGGATGAGCACCTGACCCAAGGTCAGTGTCTCAGATGGGGTTTGAACCCAGGGCACTCTGCCTCCCCAGCCTGTGTTATCTCCAGCACAGTCCTGTCTCCCCAGTAGGCCAAAGTTGTTGAGGATTTATGAAATTGATTTGAACTTATGCTAAGCTAGCATGTATCCTACTAACTGCCTTATGAAATAACCTGGTACGTGTTTGCTTTGTTATATTCTCACTTTTAAAGTAGAACAGAAATAACTCCATTAAACCTAATCATAGTTTATTTCTACCATGAGTGTATAAATGAGTGAAATTCAAAGAGCTAAACAAAACCTACCCAAATGGTGAAACTTCCTCAGCTGTTTCTTACCTTAAATCTTCCCCTATCTTCACATAGGATTATGAACTTTTGCCCATTATGATTATCCCAATTCTTTTCTGAATTAGGTCCATCATCTTCCACTCATCTACAGTTTCAACTGCTACATGCTATTTAGTGCATAGATCTTGTCCTCCAAAGTGGTAACTTCCAGATTCTTGCAATCCCAAGTATCTTGTCCCAGACTAAACACAACTAGCATTCGACAACTGCTTAATGCTTTGGGTTTGAATGATCCAAAGCAGACACTAAACTAAGTGGTTTTCCATTCTTCAAGAGCAGTCTAGGAAAAGACATGCCATATAGAAGGAGAATCTATAGAGAAAGCAAGCTTAAAAGACCATAAGAACCACGAAGAACTTTGAGCATTAAAAAAGCAGATGCAGAGAGCCAAAGGGAGGCTTTGAGAAACAAGGAGTCTGGCAAGAGCAAAAGAGAAAAATAAAAATAGAGGAGGAGAGGAGTGTAAGGACTCAGACAACATTCAGGGTTTGAAATGGAAGGAGAATTCTAGAGTTAAGGTAGGTTCTGATCCAATGGAAAATTATTGGATCAGAAGGCTCACCAAGTTTCTCTGGCTAAGGAGCCTGGGTGGCAATCTGTGGGTGGCCCACACTTAACAACACAAAAAGCTGGACACAGATACAAGTGGAGAGAAGTGTCATGCAGCAGGGAGTGGCAAGTCAATTCTAAATGCAGTCATTTGGGTACAATGTGCCCTTCAGAGAGGGCATGGTGACAGCATGGGCTAACCTACGGAACTGCCAGGGCACTAACTCAGAAAGCAATACTGTCTCCTCACAACAAAACGAGGCAGCCCCTGAATGTTTCATGGTGGTAAAAGCTGGATTATAGCATGCTGAAATCCCAGAACCAATGAAAGAAGACAAGTTTACCAAAACGAGTCTTGACACAGAGTACGTTTCTGGCAAATACATTATTAGGCACTCATTCTACTCATGTCCTGAGGAAACTATTTAGTTTCCTTATAAGGCCCTTCTCTTCAGCTCTCCCCTGTATAAAAACTAATGTCTTCTTAAAGAAACAAGGCTAGCAAAGGAACTGTTCCACTCATCACCCTACTCCCAGTGCTTTTCAGGGAGGTGAGTGGAGGCTGTATCTCTGAGTGTCAGAGGACTACCAGCTTTTGAAGTCACTTTTTAAAAACTGATTTTGCTAAAGAAACCTAAGTTAATGGAAGAAGAAAAGGGAAACAATGCAAGTGTTTATGCTGACTGCAAGAACTGATTTAAGCAATGTTGTTTTAACCATGGCAGTTATCTTTAATACTGTTAGAACATTAATACTACATACTAGCCTAAAATACAGTGTACATGTATGGGCGGAAACACTCACTATCATGGTAACAAAAATCACAGTGAATAGTAAATGCCAGGTGTCACTCTTAACCGAGAATCAACTTCTAAATTTGTCTGCTGCTTAAAATTTCCCAATTGGCCCACATTAACCATTGATCTCATTTAACCTCCTTAGCAGGCCCTCACTTCACTTCTCACACACTTCTCTCCCTATTTTCAAATTCTACAGCCCTTCTCCCTCTCCACCATGCTCCTCTGCCTGGAATATCCTTTCCATTCCTCTTTGCTTGGCAAAATCCTAGTCATCTTTCAAAGAATTGCTTGGTTTTCACTCCTCCAGGAAGACTGCTTGATAACCACCTTCCTATAGACTCTTGGGGGACCTTGTGCTTATCTGTCCCTGCATTCATATATGGTATTGTAATTTCACTTTATTCATTTATTTCTTCCATTAGATGCAGAGGACAAGAGACAAATTTTACAGTTTCTATTATATCCTCCAGTGCACACAGGTCAGAGGCCTGGCACATGGTAGATATGCAGTATTTTAATGAATAGTAAATACTGTCATCTACAAATCTTTCAATTACAAATTCCACTCTCTTTAAAATCTCTTATAAAATAGGATAACTATCTTTCTCTTCTGACCAGCCAGAATGCCTCTGTGAGCATACCATTGGGGTCATATCTTTGCTAATATTTCAGGAAGCTGGTAGATAACTACATCATTTTAGCAACTATATGCCTGCCACAATGTACCAGACATATACATTACTCCAGTCTTGACAACCCATAGTAGCTCATTTCAGTTCTCTTTTATTAAAGGACCTGAGTCTTAGAAATTTGCCTAAGGTCACAAAGCTAGCAAGCACTGAAGCCAAACTAATACAATGTGCAAGATCAGGACTAGATTTTCTTTTAAACGAACTAAAAAATGAGGTTGGCTGAAACTAAGATTTCCCACAGGACTGAAAAAATGATGAAGGCAGCACATAACTTGTCCATCGCAGACTATGGGTATGCAGTTTTAACAATATAAATTGAAAACCAGCCTTGTTCCCGTTCAGAATTTAGGTAACTGCACACACTGCTGCTGGCCTGTCAAATAACAGACTCATCAGACATTTGGTTGGAAGCATCATTTTAAAACAACTTCTCAAATTTATTTAACTCATGTGGATAACATGGTAGAGTCCTGTATAAAAACCAAAAGTTACCACTCAACACTGAGTGGTAGCACACAGCTTAGAGTTTAGGAAGCACGATGGGCACGGAAATCACAGGACTTGCATTATCCCTTGAAAGTTGGAATTCCAACTTGCACCAGATTTTTCCAATTCAAATTCAGTTTTATTAGAGATCCCAGCATAATATTAAAAAAAAAAGACTGGATTGTTGCTTTTTAATTTTCCATTCCTATTTAGAAAAAATGTCTAGAGGCAATGACAAAAATAACCATTTAAAAGGGATTCTTCTCCAGAAGTTTTTTGTCAAGCTTTAAGCCCAGGCTTTCCACTCTTTCTCATTTTAAAGAGAAAGGGCTTTGGAATATGTCAACCTTTACTCGGCTTGCTATACAAAACCTCTGCCTTCTCAAGTCCTAGACATAATGCCAGGACCAAGCCTCTGGTCTTAATCAAGTCCACACTTGGTTGCTAAAGAAGCTCGTTTGAATCCCAAAGTCAGTTACAATCCTAACCTTCAACACTAGACAGCTGGCTGCGCCACTTACGACATACACCAGGCTGAGGCGGAAGAAGTGGGTCAGACATCCTCTGTCTGCGACGGGTGAGTTACGTCAGCAGTCGAGCCTGTGCTCCCCTCCCCAGCGCTCACTGTGCAAGCTCACTGCCTGTCCGGCCAAATGGAGATTGCTTGAAAGTTACTGGAATAAATGATTTGCCCTAAGTATGTACAAAGGAAAATGTACCTACTGTTTGACCTACTAATCACTCAGCCTCCCCATCTCTTCTTGGGATGCCTGTACTGTTAGGCAGATGAGGAGTCGAAAATACAGAGGTGCAACATCAGTGTGTAAACACATGCCCTAAGTCCTGGGAAATTGCTGTTTCTGAACATCCCACTTCCTCAAGAAGGACAAATCCTATATAATGTTGTACAATGCATGTAGAAACATTTCTCTTTATAATCTTCATCTCACTGTATAGGTTTCACTCTCCAAGTACTAACAGTGGGGTAGCAGGAAACCACAAAGGCACAATATACAGGACACAGCTGTCATGTCAGCAACAGGACAGCTCCTCCATCATCCATGCTGATTCTGGTGAAGTTGGATACATCATTAAATTTCTATTTGTGCTCTGCCTGAGGGTCTCCCTAACCACTAATAGTGAGCAAAGGTCTAGAGAGCTTTTGTGAAAGCGGCAAAACACAAGCCAGGTGTTGGTGTACTCTATAATGGAGGAAGAAGATTACAGGAAAATTTTGTTTCCGCTTTTAGTTCAACCAAGATTTAAAAGATTTACAGAAAACAGCTTTATGGGACTAGGGGACAGAAGTGTCTTAGCAGGGAGAGGATGCTGGGCAGAGCAAACACATCCAGTAGAATTCAGGGATAAAAACATCCACACGAGTTCACAGCATACAGAGGAACCCGAAGGAATCTTCCTGAGCGGTAAGAGGGTCAGGGCAAAGGGTGAGAGGGACACAGTGGGCAATTCTGAACCTGTCTGAATTTAATTCTGGAGTGAATTCTTCTAAGATTGTGCTTTTAAAATGGCATTAGAAGGTAACAGCTTTTTCAATATTCTTTTGCCTCCTGTTTTCAGGCAACTCCCTTTTGATTAAAAACCAGAAACAGTGTAAACCTCACAGGATGGAAGAACAGTCTCTCAATGCAGGTGAGGCAAGGAGCTAGGTGATAGATGGACTTACACAGTAAGTGAGAAAGTCTACCCTTCTTGGTCTTCTCCTTTGACCACTCTAAGTCTCTGACCTGTCAGAGGTAGCAGTTTATTTCTTCTGGAAGAAGCCAGTAATGGATGCTTGTCTGTTGGCTTTGCCCAGAGCAGCAGTCCCTTTCTTGGAGCCCTTTCGTTCTTCTTTGGGCTCTTTTTTCACAGTCATGGCAGGGGGTCTGTGTACAGAAGATGTCTTTGTCTTAAGCTCCTCTTCGCTATCTGTGCAAGATTCACTCTCATAGAACTTTTCCGTTACTAGAATAAGAAAAAAGGGGATAGGAATAGGTTTATCAGGAGAGTCATTTATTGGGAAAATAAGGTATCTTGCTCACTTGATAATCAGTTTTTTCCTAAAGGAGATCACATCCACTTTCAGGTAGAAAGTATGTGAGATGCTGAGCTCACAGAGCCTCTAGGTAGGGCTGAGAATTAATCCTTCCTCCCTCACTGCTGTGTCCCATGCATCAGACGGGCCTTTTTCATTAACTGCCCAAATCCTTTATTTGGGCAGTTAATCCTTTAAGCCAACTAACTTCCTGAGCTCCATTATGTGAACTGTCTGTATCTCAAACACCTACTTATAACACCATGGTTTGACTAGCTTCTGAGCCTTATTGCTATGACCCTTCGTGATTGCTGATTGCCACTACTAGTGTTCCTGTTCTTAAATCTTTGGCTCAACAGAGCCCCACATTGTCTCACAAGACCTGCTGCCAGGGATCCCCTTGGCTAGCACTATCCTGATGTCAGCTACTCTCTGCACATCTTAAGTACAGGAACCTGGACATTATCACACCAACTTTCACTTCTTAGTTCTAAATGACTACCAATTAACCCAAGATTTAGTAGTAGTCTACATCCCAAAGATAACTCCCACAGAGATGACACACTTGATAGTTTTGAGAAAACTATCTGAATCTGAGCTTTGGAAGTAGAATCCAGCAATCTGTGTTTTAACAAGCACTCCAGGTGATTCTGGTGCATGCTAAAGTTTGAGTGTATAAATGGCAGACTATATATTAAAACACAAATATATTTAATTCTGAAGCTTATGCCTCTTGAACAATTTGACTAATATATTTTATTAGAAAAAATTATCAGTAATTAAGATTTGATAAAGTGAGAAACAAAGTTACCAGTTTTCTTATTCCCTATCAGCCAAAGCCATCAATTGCCTTTCCTTTTGTCATTAAAACTATCCAAACCCTTCTCAAAGGATAACTTGGAAAAAAATTTACCAGTGAGCAGTCATGATGAGCAAGCCCAAACAGCCCAGGCAGAAAAAGTGGCTTCTAACAATGCCACAGAGCTATGGAGGTTCTCTCAGTACTACTGGATTACACACATCCACAAGTCACAGTACAAGGCCACCTTCTTGTGCCTTTAGAGCTGCAGCAACAATGTCATCTAAATTCTTTCTCTGCCTATCCAGCTGCAGCAAGCAATAAAGTAACAGTGAAGGAAAACATCTTTTCTTAGCTGACAACAGTAATCTACTGTGCCTGATAACTGCTCAAAAAATGAAAGAGAACGGTATTTTTCCCCTGTTAAAGAACAATGATAGTTTCAACCCCTTAATTGTAGCTAATTCTAATAAAATACTTAGTCAAATTGTTCTAGAGGCAGAAGCTTTAGAATTAAATATATCTGTGTTCTAAAACCTAATTTGCAATTTAAGACACTCTCCTAACTTACTAATAAGTATCAGAATCACCTGAAATACTTGTTAAAACACAGATTACTGGGTTTTATTTCCAAAGTTTCATATTTGGTAGGTCAAGGGTGGGACCTGAGAAGTTTTTTTTTAAAAACATGTTCCCAGATAACACTGATGCTGCTAGTCTGGGGATGACACTTTGTGAATCAGTGTTCTTTCCCCATTAGTGGGGATAACAGTGCCCCTCAGGATATACAGATGTACCTACTAGTTTCAGGCAAGTCTTCAATGCTGTATTTTCCTTTATTGTGGACTGTGCTAAAGGAAAATTGACCACTGCTACTTAGCACTCCTTCTCCTTTATCCATCAATTCCTATTAGGGTTACATAATTAACAGTCCCCTCTCCAAGAGTTTATAGAATTTGTCTTTATTTTCAAGAGCCTAGAACTCACTTGGATGACTCTTGGCCACTTAGAGGCTAAAAAACACTGACAAGCCAAAAAGATATTAAGTTTTTAAAATATTATTAAGTGGGTTTTAAAATTAGTTTTTTATGATCATTTGTGTACACTGTAAAATTTATGTAAATATTAATAATAATTTAGGAAGCGACTGAATTATAATGTACAATTCTCCGACAGAAATACTGAGGCAGAAGGATCACAAGCTCAAGCCCAACTTGGCAACTTAGTAAGACTCTGTCTCGAAGTTAAAAATACTTTTTTTTTTTTTTAATGGGCTGGGGATGTAGCTGTACATAAAGGCTCTGGGTTCAATCCCCAGTATTTAAGGTCGAGGGGGTGGAAGGAAGAAAAGAGGACGGTGCAAGGCAAGGCAAAGCACCCTTACAACTTACTGGGCACCTCTCTCTCCTCCTCTTGGGGGAGAACTCTTAGGTCTGGACAAGGAGTCAGAATTCAATAGAACAAGGGCCGCTAAGAAACAAATGATAAGGCATAAAATATTTTTATTCTGACAAATTGGCTTCCTTTTAAATTAGTTTTAAATGCTGTAACTAACTTTGCTATTGTGGCTTATTCTTGATTCTATCAGAGCACCCCCCCCTCATGTAATGAGCCATTTATTCAGTTCTGACCAAAGAACTTCAGAGACGAGAAAGACCCACTGGTCACTGAAGGTACTCTCTTCCAAAGGCTTCAATTCCTACACAATAAGGAAGCCAAAAGGGCAGATCATGGTCCACGTGTCATTTTTTTCCTTCGGTTTGTTTTTTCAATACAATGGGAATACACTTGCCAGTGTCAAATTAACTGGAGTTTAGAAACACTGAACTTATATAATTTTGACTTATTAAATGTTTTTGAAGGCCTTATTTCTTAAACTGTGCTCCCTAAATCAGACATATGAGAATCTCCTGGGAGCTTATTAGAAATTGCAGAATCTTACCCATTGACTAAGACGAGATTTCAATTTTAGCAAGATCTTCAAGTAATGCAAACAGTCAGTGAAATTTAAGAAATCTTTCAATCTTTTTGAGAAGATACCTGGGGAATTTCTAGGGGATGCGTATTGTTAGTTCAGTAAGTACGATCCAGGAGACCAATCTCTTCTTTCAGGCATCTTCAAAATCATTAGGTAATGCTTAGCAAGGGCAAGACCCTGAGTTCAATCCCCAGCACTTCCCACCCCTCCAAAAAGCATTAGGTAACCAGGTCGATGGGACAAAATTATGAGCTGTTGGTCCCCTTTTGCTTCTGGTGTTCACTATATCCACAGTGGCTGCTGGTGCTGGGGAGCCCCTGTCCAATGAATTGCTCCTGCAACACAGAAAAGACTAAGGAGGAGCTGGAAAAGGACAATAATGAAGACCTAGATGAGACCTTGTTGGAGTGACTTTGCAGTCTAATGGAGATGTTCCCCAAGAAGGTCCAGTCCATGGTCAGAGCCACTCTGATCTCTCCCTCTTTGTGGCTCAAAAAATGTATAAGTTTTCCAGGGCAGCCCTGTGGACTAGGACCACTTCATTTATGATCCTGGTTCTTCCTGTTGTCAATGAGACTCAGAAGCAGGAATGCCAGAGTCATGACTTTCACTTCCTGGAAAAGATCTACATTGTTAACGTTGCATTTGAGCTGTTTTGGTGGTGGAAGTTTGAAACTCAGTTGTGTTCGAACTGCTGACGACAATAATAATAATTTTAAACTTTAGCACACTGATCTAAACTTCGTACGGCAAATTCTTTGTTGTCTTACAGAGAGACCTCCAACTAGCAGCTGTATCCTCCACATTCTCCACGCTCTAATACCAGAGTGCAGCTATTTGGATGGTTATTTCAGCTCTGGCCATTCCTTCTAGTAAACTGCACCTAACTGTAACCCTTTTAGTAAATTGCTCCTAACTGTAAGGTCTCCACATTACCGTATTATGGGGTAGAAATTGATGGCAGTTGGAGGGAAGGCGCCCCCCCAACCATTAATGACTGTTTTTTTTTTTTTTTCTTTCCAAGAATGGGGATGTTAGGAAGGGAGAAGAACACAATATGAAACTGACACAGCACATTACAGCCACGGTATAAACCACTGGGAATCCCTGTGTATGTCAGAGAGTACAGTATAAAGCACAGTATAAAGCGCTGTTGCTGTAGCTTCAACCACAAGATAGAGACAAGGGGAGCTGAGGAGGACAGAGCACAGGCTCAGCTACTCTGCACATTTTGGTTATCAGAGTTATGTGTAAAAAAAGGTGAGTGCCTGCTTTTTGTATTTAAATATTAAAAATGATTCCAATTAAAAAAATTACGAGCTGTTATTTATTCAGTATCTTAAATTAGGAAAGTTTGAAGAGCCATCAGTAGAGACAAAACAATTTACTACTAATTGTATAGGCCATTGCTACTTAATAAGCTATATTCTGTATTCAAGAATACAGGGCAGCATGTCTATAATATTACACATCAGCATTAATTAGCTCATTATTTCTTAGTGAAACCACTGGCTGTCTCCCTGCCAATTTTGTGTAATACATTGCTTCAGGGTGTTAAAAACCAGTCAGGGCATTACTGACACAACTTCTCAATCAGCACACTTCGTGCACCTTAAAAGCTAAAAGGATTCTGTGTTAAAAGTTGTAGCTATTTGAAACTATAGGCCAAAGCAGATTTCAAATTAAAAATACAGGACCTTTATTTTAGCTGCCACTTTTCTTGGCTACCACTGTAACAGGCCTGGCTTACATAGGTAACATCAGATTTCTTTTCCATTCAACTGCTTTGCTTGTAGAAATCCACCCCATATCCAGAAGTTCACCCCAATTTATCTCAGGAGTCCAACTCCTCAGCCCCTGCTGCAAACTCACAGAAAAGGGAAGATTAGCTTTTTAAACTAAAAGAACAAATGCAATCCAGCACAAGGGCAGGGCAGGGCAGGCCCTGTGCTGGTCCATCTAGAACAGTCTGAGCAGAGAGAAGAGCAGAGCTCCTTTGTTGGTAACCAGAGCCAAGATTCATTAGGTTGAGCTTGGACTAAAAACCTTACAAAAAGTGCTATGTGAGCACAGTTTTCTTTGTTTTGTCCAAGGCTCTTTATAGTCCTGTCTGGAGAGAGGAGAGCAAAAAAGTCCACATCCCACACCTGGCCAAAGCTTGATTACTGTTTTAAATAAAACAATAAGTAATCAGCCACAAATTCCTATGAATTCTCCAAGATAACATTTACTTTTTTCTTTTGGGGTAGAAGGAGAAAGAAAAAATTGGCGGTGATCTTTTATCCTCTTCTAATTAACAGGGAAAAAAAGGAAGAAATTCAACAGTAAATACATGTATGACTACCAGCGGCAAAGAAATCATTGTTTTAAAAATGCTACATTAGCTGGGCACGGTGGTGCATAGCTATAATCTCAGCACTCAGGAGGCTGAGGCAGGAGGATTGCCAGGAGTTCAAGGCCAGTCTGAGCTACACCGTGAGTTCAAGGCCAGCCTCAACTACATAGTGAGATCCTGTCTCAAAATCTCAAACAACAACAACAACAGAAAAGCTATATCAGAATACTAAAAGCTTGAAAAAACCAAAACAAAAAAAGCCACCACAAAAAACCCAAAAATACCACTACCACCACAACAAAAAACACTCAAAGTCCAGAATTCCTATGCTCACAAGAAATTTGACATGAAAAGGCATGTGTAAGGAACTTTGTCCCCCAGCCACATGCTGCAATCAAAACGGCAGAGGCTTCTTTAGAGGAACAGAGGTGAGGAACAATGGGACAAGGCACTCAACCGAAAGCATATCCTCCAGATTAAAAACCATGCCACCTAGGAAAAGTTGATTCTTCAGATCTTTTTAAAACAGATCTTTTTAAGCAGATCTTTTTAAAACAGAAGAATCAGCCAATGACTCTAGGCCTGAATTCTAATTCCCCTCTGGGCCTTTTCAACAAGTACATGCTCTTACCTAACATGGCTTACAAAAGAAGCAAGCTGGGTAAGTCATACCCTTCTAAGAACAAATGGGAACAAACCACCAAAGAAGACTCTTGACTATCTCTTCAGAGTCTCATCATCTGTAGGAACTCCTTTCCCACTGTTCAAATTTATAAAACAATCATCCTAATAAAATAAATGTTCCTCAATGTCTATGATAACATCTTAACTTTGTATCGTGTTTTCCATCTTGAAAATGTTTTTGGATAATTATCTCACCTGAATCTTCATAACCCCACATTTGGGCAAAATAGATGTTCCCTTTCTCCACAGATCATGAAACCCTCATCACTAGAGATGACATGACCATTACCCAAGATCGCCAGGCTTATTTTTTTATGGTGTATGGACCAAACAAGAACCCAGATGTTCTGAGGTCAGCTATAGCCTTCTCTCTACTCTGCTACTCAAAGTCTGGGCCACAGTCAAGCAGTATCAGCACCATTTAGGGGTGTGTCACCTGTACATTCAAGTCTGAGATGGGCCTCTCTATAGGAACTTATGGTGCCTCTTTATGCTAATAATTCTATCTCTGGATCTGGACTCAAAAATTTGTCTTACCCATGCAGCCTTCCACATCCACAAAGGTTTTAGATTTCAGTACTCGCTTTCGTTTTCTTTTGTTTTCTCCACTTGAGTTCTACAAGATCAGAGGAAGATCAGAGGATACAATGTTAAGTTAACCAATGAAGCTACTGATGAAAATAGCAAAAGCTTCCTAATCTATAATAACCACCCCATCAATATCCCATTATGATAAAAAGCTGACAGAGGAACGCTTCCCATAAAAGGGACCAACTGTACCACAGAGAAAAGTTATGTTCACTGTATGTATGTACTTGGTGTTTTCTGTTTCTAAGATGGGTGTGGCACACTGAGGAAAGTACTGTATTCTTCCTGTAAGCAAGATTTTGCTGAGTAGTATAGGCAACATGGTTACAAAGATAAATAGGATAAGGATCTCAGTGGAGGGCAAAGACAAGGAAAGCAGACCACAATATACTGGGTAAGGGCTTTAATGGAGGACTGGAGCAGTATGATGGGCACACATAGGGTCCCTAAACCAGACCAGGGGTTTCTTAGCACATGCCATAGATACTTGCTATGGTTGGCCTTGGCATTTCAACATTATACTCGTCTAGCTTAGTAGGAAACATGTATTACTAATATCACTTTCTTTTTATCTGTTGGTCTCTTTCATCACGACCAGATCAATGCAAAACTTAAGTGAGTCTTACCATAATGAATTAAGGAAAACTATCAGTCACAAAGAAGAGGTACACCACAAAGAAGTGGTTTCTTCATACAGTGGTACCTTGGTACTCATTATTAATTGGTTCCAGGAGGCACAACAAGTACCAAAAAATTCTTTTGACTGGGAAGGGTAGCAAGTCATGAGACGATCTACAATTTCTACCTTGTGCATCAAGTATCAAACAAACAACAAGTATCAGAATAGAATTTTCTGGTTAAAATGTGTCAAGTATCAAGGTATGACTATACTTTGTTATCTACACTAATAGATAAATATAATAAATAAATATAATAGATGTAGAAAAGACACAGCTGGAAAGCATTCAAAGCTGCTGTTTCCCCATTTATTGCCAGCTTTTCTCTTCTAGCCTTTTTCTAGAAGTTTCTGAAGAGCAACAAATGTTAAATACTTGTGGGTACATGCGCATAACTTCTGTCTTTCACACTTTGCTCTGGTGCAGGCAGGAACTCTTTTTTTGTATAATTTCAACAAAAGTTGTGTAGCACAGCAGCCCTGATGCTAAAGGTAATGAAAACCAAATAGTCTCCCACATCCACCTTAATAACCTTCCAGAGACTGTGCCCTATAGCAAACTCTACCTTCAGATGAGAAGAGAAGGAATACAGTATCTATTCTGGTCAACCCATAGGGAAGCAGAATGAGACAAGAGCCACCTACTGGCCTTTGTGAAGTCTACAGCATGAGTCATGATTCAGCATAGTAAAGGTTCAGCATAGTAAAGGTAGATCCTCCGGCAATGGCAGACACACTGAAGCATCCTAGTAAGGCTTTACCTTGACAGAAGGAGGCTCAGGCTCAGTCTTCAGCACTGGGTCAGGAGGAGGTGGAGATGCAGGAGGAGGTGGGGATGGTGACTCAGCTTCAAAAGTCCCAGGAGAGTCTGGGATGACTGAAATGATGGAATAAACTTAGATAAGAAAACTTGGGGCTGGGGATTTAGCTCAGTGATTAGAGTGCTTGCCTTGCAAGCACAAGGCCCTGAGTTCGATCCTCGGCACCACAAAAAAAAAAAACAAAAAGAAAGAAAAGAAAACTGTATACTACTGCTGGTACAGCACTCTCCTGACTGGCATCTCCAACTCCTATGTTCAGCAAAGAGCATCTGTAAGCAGCAATTCATGACAACCAGGCCCTCTGCAATTATACAGTTATCTTTAAAATACACATTAATTTTATACAACTAACATCAGAGAACCAAGAATTATTAGAGCTGGAAATATCTTAGCATGTAAACTGGACATTTTACATTTATGTCAGGGCATGAAGATGATCATGTATTCCACTCTATCCTTAGTTGAGTAAATAGAGGTCAGAGGTTCCTTCACTTGACAAACTCACACAGCTTGGAACTAAAACAGGTTTTAAACCCAAGTCAGTCTGACCCCATAGCCTTCCTAGTCCAACTATCCAACTTACCTTATTATTAATGACTTTCTCCACTTACGATCAAGAAAGTGGAGATAACCTTCAGATTATACCAAATGCTCCATGTCACTCTCTGTGACTGTGACTTGAGGATTACTTGTAATCATCTGAGATATTTGTTATGCTGAAAATTTCCAGTTGGAGCCAGGCGTGGTAGCACATACCTATAATCACAGCACTTGGGAGGCTGAGGCAAGAGAACTGCCACAAGTTGCAGGCCAGGCTGGGCTACACAGTGAGTTCAAGGTCAGCCTGAACAACATAGCAAGATCCTGTCTCAATAAACCAAAATTTCCATTTGATATTAAAAGCATAAGCTTTAGGGGAGAGATCATCTTTGAACAGATGTTCACAATTAAAGCTTTACCAATTAAAGCCTGCTCAATATTCTGTGTGGAAACTATTTTTAGTGATTGTCCTATTGATGAAGCTTGTTTTGCTGCACTGTGAGGGAAGAAATAATACTACTGGAAATGAAAAAACAGTACCACCAGAGGAATCTCATCATTTCTCAACAGTTCCAGAAACTGTGGTCCTAGTACAAGACCCATGAGACAGAACCTAAAAGTCCTCAGTTGACCTATGGCCGGTCAGGGAACTGGTTAGCTTCTTAGCTTCGCCTGCTCCTGAATCTCCTGCCTACCTCCAAAGTCCTAGCACAAGTCTTGGATCTGAAATTCTCCCTACTGATTAGGTCAGTATTAACAATTCTTTTTCTTTTTTTTGGTGCTGGGGATTGAACTCAGGGCCTTGTGCTTGCAAGGCAAGCACTGTAACCGCTGAGCTAAATCCCCGGCCCAGTATTAACAATTCTGACAGTGGAAAGTTCAAGGCCAAATGAATTAAAGAGGTATAGCAGAACAAGAGCCAGAATGAAACAATAAATTATACACTAAGTATGAAATGGTCCCCCCCAAACTTCATAAACTCTGGGAAACTTAAGAGAAACAAGGTCTAGCTATTAACTCAGCTCTGCAAAGCCAACACATGATGGAAGCTCAGGCAAGAGAAGTGATATACCTCGCAGCTGAGTGCTCACTGTTCTGGAAGAATCACTGTTCAAAAACCTGGGCACAATGGCAGATGTGTTACAGTGGTTAGAGGAAAGTTTAGGTGGTGAAGAAGCCAAAGGAGTTTTGAGTACTCACAGTAATAAATTTAGGTGTTCTTATTCCATTTCCACTTCTGCAGCCACTTGACTTACCCAAGGAAAACACTTAATCCCAGTGGCACTCACTCAGACCCTTCTCAGCGCACTCTATACAGCTGCTTGTTTACCTACCTACTTCCCCCTTCAGACTCTCGCTCTAAAGAGGCAGGAATCCCACAACTCCCCTGGTGCTGAACACAGAGCAACAGCTCTTTTTTTTTAAATACAGGAAAATAATCACTTCTAAGCTAAACCTGGGATGAGGAGCACCCACATCAAGGATGACTCAAAATATACCTCTCTTTTCCTTCTACACATCCCCCAAGAGAAATATAGTAAGGAAAGAAAATGCTATACACCACCCCACCCCAGTAGGGAAGAAAACAGAGGAGCTGAGATGAAGAAGAAATTTATAAAATAAACTCCCTGGAAGAGAGAAGGCAGACGGGAGAACATTGGCAAGAGAAAGATCAGCTAATCGAATGATTCAGATGGTAGAGATTACTATCTATGATCTGTTCTGAGTTTTAGCGATTTCTTATTTAAATGTGGTTCTAGGAATTGAACCCAGGACCTCATGTATGCAAGTGAGATAAGCTCTTTACCGCTGAGCTACATCCGCAGCTTTATCTGACTTTTAAAACTGTGTAGATCTGTTTCTTTGTTTAAATTTAAAAAAAAATTATTTTAGAGGCAGAATAGAGAAAACAACCAAAATTTTTAGACTTTACAAGCATTAATTCATTCTCAGAGTAATCCCTCAAATCACTATAATTTGTTTTATACAACTGAGGTTCAAAGAAATAAAAAAAACTTGCCTACATTCGGATGGTGGAATGAACAGAAGAGACGAGAAGTTTGTCTGTCTTACTATTTATCATCAAGTCAAGCACTGACTCAACACATTTTTAGTGATGAAAGCATAAGAATGTTTGAAGAATTTGTGTATTTTAAATAGATTTACAAGTCTGTAGCTCTTCCGATAAAAGTTACTCAAGTACTGAAACATCACTTATTCCAGGAAAGCAACTTTTGTGGGGGCAGAACGAGAACTATGGGTAAAGTTCATTTCAGAGATTCAGCAATGTAACACTTGTTTGTCGGGTCTTCTGGCAGAGATGGGTAATTAGAATTCCTGGAAAGTATTCCCAACCTCCTAGGATTCAATATTTTAAAAATATCTATCTTTACCTTAAAGGGGAGAGGGGGTGTCATTTGCTTTACATTCTTCATAAGCAACTTGCAGGAATGAAAATACTTAAACATATCTGTTACAACTCTATTTCTTCCTAGCAATACAGATACTCTTAATACTATTTCTTTCAGAATCTGGCTTTTTTTGCTTTACAAAGAATAGAACTGCTAACAGTGACAATGACTGTCATGATGAAGGAAAAACATTTGGCCCCTGGGTAGAGAGTTCCAAATATGTAGGTGAGGGAGCTTTTCTGAAAGAACTTTCCTGCAAGTATATTGACCACTGCTAAACACTGAACAGCCCAACAGTAAGGGAGGAAGGGTAATAACCCCACTATATGTCAAGTAAACACTACTGTGGCATTCTTACACACCATTTTACTTGATGCTCATAAATAAGACTACGGTTTCTGATAACATCCCCACTTTAGAAATGAGGAAACAAGGAACTAAAGAAGTAATCTGCCTAAAGTCACACAATCAGTGGTGCAGGGAAGATTTAGACCAAGGTCTGTCTGACTCCTAAATCTTCACAATTTCCTTCATTCCTGCTGTTCTTCTGCTACCTATCAGAGTAAGGCAGCAGACTCAGCAAGCATCATGTAATCAATATAACAGAAATAAAACAGTTATAAATTAGAGACTGTGTAAAGGTTTAAAATAAAATCCCACTGCTCTGAGATAAAGAAATTTAAGAACAAAATGGCAGAGGTTGATAAACTTAGTCAGATGACAAAAGTTATCTTTGCCAGAGGGAAGACATGTGAGAGCCACTGCTCCCTGTCATTTGTTGTTATAGGTTGTTCACCTCTACCACATTTCTTTGCACTCCTTTCCAAACAAAATAATCCCACTTGTATTTCTAATCACCCATGGGTATTATTATTTTTGTGGGCCACGGACCAAAACTACAGGGAGTAATTCAGAAGTATGTAATGGTGCCTAATCAACCACAGTAATTCCATAACTCACTAATACTAGAGTATCTAGTTTACCTTTTATGTAGCAATGAGGACGAACCCAGAGCACTCTACCACTAAGCTACATCCCAGCCTCCTGTACATTTTTTTTTTTTTTTTTTTGGGAGACAGGATCTTGCTAAGTTTCCCAGGCTGGCTTCAAACTTGCAGTCCTCACTCTTCCAAGCAGCTAGGATTACAGATGTGCCTCGCCAGCATGCCTGCATACTTTACCTATTTAATGTACATTAGCCTGATAACCTCAGAGCCTTTTCCAGAATCTTCCCCGACTTCTTTCTCTGATTGCAAGTAGGTAAGACTATTCCAATTAGCACATATTCCTACATTACTCCTTATCCCAGGTGGCTGCATTTAAATTCCTAACTGTTCCTCGTGGTCTTTTATTTTATTTATATACTTGGAAATCTTCCTTTTAAGAAAGCAGAGTCAAAATATTTTGATAAATGATATGGAATGAAAATATGGCAATTGCATTCGTATTTGAATGCTCACAATGCTCTAACACTGCTCACTGCAAAGACCCATTAAAAAGTCATACCTCTGAAGGGCACTGCTCCTCTCACTGGATATCTGAGGCTGTGCTCCAAACACTACCCGTGAATGGGAGGATCTACATCCACAGTAAGTCAAAATGGTATTTCTATCAGAGATTCAACCATCTAGTACTATTTATTAGGTCTATTCATTTCTTTTGCATTACAATCTTCTGCATATATAATTTGTTTTTTTCACTCACTTGTACAATTGGGTTAATAACTCTTTTTTTGGGGAGACCAAAAGGAGTCACCATTTTCAGTTCTTCCAACAACAGTTTCTGGTAAGAGATGAGTCTTACACTTCTAGTTTTGTCCTTGGGTAGAACAGAAGGTTCGTTTTTTCCATTCATTATTCTTCTTTAATCACTTTTAGGACCAGTTTATTTTGCATTTGTCTATACACCTTACCATGATGCTGAATTCCTTTGGATTAGATTGCCCAATACTGCCTAAAATGGTTTACGGCACAAATTCTTGAAGAAGTGAATACAGCAGATTTTTATCCCTGACTCTGAAAACATGCTTTCCAGAGTAGAGTCATTCAGCCTACCAACCTCAGCCCAAGTCTCTCTCTTCAGACTCCTTCTCTTGCTGTGTATTTTCCCTTATATGATTTAGTATGAGATCTTGGCTCTTAAGAATAGTTGATATTCTTTTAAAAAGCACATGAAGTTTCCTATCCTGATTCTTGCCCTTAATTCTGTTTGCTTACCTATAGCCTAAAACTAAAAAGGTCTGCAGTGTCATTCCCTACAACGATGTATACGGAATACCTTCAATACCCTGATACCTAGAATATCACAATTCTTAAAAGATTCACATAAAGTTAGCCAAAGGAATAACCCCCTCTTCCTTTTTTTAAGATAATGCCTTAGTATGTGTAGTAAAAGAGCAGTTCTGGTCAAAAGGCTAAAGTAGGTATCAAACAGAAACAGAGGCTGTATTTCTTCAATGCTAGGACTAATACTCTCATAATGATCCATAAAAAACTGTTTTTTAGGTTCTTGCACACTGTAATTAGATCCCCATAGTAAATTAATAATAATGCCCACCTTCATCATCACTGCTATCAGACTGAGGAAGTTTGATTCTTCTCCTCTTTTTCTTCACATTTCCAGTTTCCTTTGTTTCATCATCAGATAACTCTACTCGCTTCCCCCTATTGCCATTCAGGAATAAATTAAGCATGTTATACTGAACAAAAATGTAAGCACTCATATGTGCCTATGTATCTTTTTTCTATAACTCATGGTCCTAATTCCAGTCAAAGTGGACAAATAAGGACTTTTTTGCAGTGCTGAGAATGGAACCCAGGGCCTAGTGCATGCTAGGAAAGTGCTCTACCATTAAGCTACTTTTGCAGTATGAGGACTCTTTGTTAACTAAGCACAACTAGGTCACTTGACAGGTGACCAGAATATAAGATTCCTAACTCTCTATAGATCACTGAAAACTACAACCAGATTATTAAGAATCTTTCTGAATGCCTTCCCACTTTCCTTACTGGCCTGCCAATCATTCAAGAAGCGTTAAAGCAGCAGCTACTATTCAGTGCTATCAGACTGAGGAAGTTAGATTTTTCTCTTTTTCTTTAATATCTACAGATACTCAAAGAACAAGGCTGTATTGTGAATAATTTTATGACATTAAGTCCAACAAGTGAGATAAAACAAATTTCTTTAAAACTGTAACATGACTGATCCAAGAAGAATTAGAATTGAATAACTATTCAAAGAAATCAAATTCACAAGAACCTTCCCGTGAAGAATATCCAAACCTGAATTCAATGATAAATTTTTATCAAATATTTAAGAAAGAAATATCTATACAAACTCCTTCAGAAAACAGAAGACACTCCTCTAATTTTATGAAGTTAGCACAATTTCAACACTAAAATTAACAAAGACATTACCTGAAAAGAAAATAATTGAGCTACAGACCTCATAAACACAGAGGCAAGGCCTGGAGATGCAGCTCAGTGGTAGAAGGCTTGCCTAACACTCTAGGGCTTGGGGCTTGATCCCCAGCATCACGAAAAATCACAACAAAACCAGAGGACAAAAAATTCCTAGTGTGACATCAACAAATCTAATCCAGGAATATATAAAAAGGGTAATATATTATAACCAAGTGAGGTCCACCCCAAGAAAGCAAGGTGGTTTAACAGTTAAAAATCAATTGGTAAAACTCGCATTAGCTGAACTCACATCACAATAACTCAATAAATGTAGAAAAAGTATCCATTAAAGTTTCAACACCCATTCATGATAAAACCTCTCAGCAAACTTGGAACAGAAAAGAACTTTCTCAATCTGGTGAAGGGCATCTACTAAAACTTACATTTAAGATTGTACTTAATAGTGAAATACTAAATGCATTCTTGGCAATAGGCACCAACTCTACATGTTGCACCCATAGTTGAGGACATTTTACTCCATCTCTATCATATGTTCCTGGGAAGAAAGGACAGAGTGCACTGGACAGAGCCTTAACCACCTGAAACATCACCATTTGGTTGATGTTTTCTACTCAAGTTGCTCCAACCTTGCCACAAAAGTTAGGTCTTTGTGGGCCTATCAGTGCTGACAGTGTCCTTTAGAATTTCTTTCAACAGACTAATCCCTACCAACTATGAGGTAGTGTCTGAAATTCCTGGATCCATTTTTAACAGCTTGTGTGCTTTTTATTTTCTTTTCTAATTACATTTTACCACTTGAAAAATAAACTCATTGATATAAAAAGAAAACAAAGAACTTTTTCTCTTAAATTTGGAAACAGTAACTTCTCATTTGGCAATGTGAAATGAAACTAACGCATGGGTGTACGCGTGCACGCACGCACACACGCACGTACACACAGGCACATTTATGCCATGTTAGCAGACTTAAAATGAAGAAATGAAGCAAAAAAAGACAATTAGTTTAGATCAATGGAGACAAAAATATGACTTTTGAGAGTCTTAAATCACCCAAACGGGCTGATTCCACAGACCTACTTCACCAGAAAGCAGCTGAGCTTCTCTTCTTACATGGCTGAGCTATATCCCTGAGGTACTGAGCAGAATTTAGGACTCAAGTGAAGACTACCTGTTGTCAGTAAGCCCACAGACCTTCTCACCCCCAGCAGACATTTCCCTTACAAGTGATGACACAATTTTCCTACCATTTTTTTTCCTTCTGCTGCACCTTAACAGGCTCTGCTTTTTTGCTGGATTTCTTCAGGTCTGCGGGAGTTGCCAGATTTGGTTCAGTGACAGACACTGGAGGTTGCGCCACTGTTTTTTCTTCTTTCACTGCTTGTTCTGGGTCCAAATTGACTTTAAGTTTATCTACAAATGAAGTATAGCAGATGATATATAACCCATCCTGCAATATTAATCCATCATTCTTTTGACAGTCTACCATGTGCCAGGTAATGTTAGAAGCGAGGGCTAAAAGGATAAAAAACAGTCCCTGTTTAACAGAGCTCAGTCTACTCAGAAAACACTTCTCCTTTCTAATGACTACTCCAGCTAACTCTTCTCGTTTCTGCCCTCTGCTAATCTTTCATTCTATCCCAGCCCCTAGACCAAAGGATAGCAAAAGCAAGGCTCAGAAAAAACAAATACAACTTTGTGAGGTATCATCTTTCTCTATTTTCAGATGAGGAAAACTAAGAGTGACAGGGATTAAAAGATGCTTCCCAAGAGTACACAGCCTACAAATGGTGACTACAGAACTTGTAGCAAGACCTTTGCTCTCTATTACATTCTACTTTTTACTGCCTGGATTCTCTTATTATCTCTCTGTTATTTTAATGATAAAATTGGAAAACTACTTTGGTTTACCTCTGTTTCTCTCTGGGTAAGTTATTTTATCTAAAAATCATTTTTCTCTGTAAAAACTGTGAGGATTATCACAAGAATGAAGAAAGATCACATGTGAGGTTAGGGGATTTACCCAGGATAACACTGAGCCAATATGTGAATTTATGTCAGTTTAATGCCCCTAAGTCCTGAGCCCTTTCCCTACATGAAGCTAAAAAATACAAAAACAACTACTGCTTAGTGCAGAGGACTAATAAATGTTCATAAGAAGGGCTTAGCCATCTGAGAAACAGAGACGTATACTCTAGCCTTCACACTGGACTTAGGGATAGCTTCCTGGAAGCAAAATCACAATATACAATACATAGTTACTCAGTAAGTTCAGTTACATGTTCGATCATAGCTTAAACCATCTACAGAACAGAAGAAACGCTCATATCTTAGTCTTGGCACAGGATAGAATAAAATAATTTATAAATCATGTATACTATTTGAAATGATGATGATGATGTGGATTAGATGATGGATTAAAATGTAAAGTGCAATCTATATTTCTGAAGATTTGAATGTGAAACCTAAACAGTGAATCAACCAGCCCAAAGGTAGTATACTTTACTTTCTTGCACTTTCAATGCTATTATTCTCAAGTATCAGTACTTCTCAGATTTACCCATCAAAATATCCCGAATTGAATAGGAGATAAACATGTTACAAATGACAGTATTTTATTCCTTTTTATGGCTGAATAATAGTCCATTGTCTAGATATACCACATCTGTTTCTAGATTCATCAGATGATAGACTTTTGTGTTGTTTCCATTTTTTGCTATCAGGAAAATTGCTGTATGGTCATTTTGGACAAGTTTTTGTGGAGACATACAGTTTTAATTTGCCTGGATACCTAGGAGTGGAATTTATGGGTAACTCTAAATTTAAAATTTTTGAAGTTTTTCAAAGTGAGTACACCATTTTACATTCCCCACAAAACGTATGAGAATTCAATTTCTCTACATCCTTGCCAATATTTGTTACTGCTCACCAGTAAGTTTAAAAAATGTTCAAGTCCCCACAATGAATGTTCCCTTATCCACTCTCAAGCTTCATTTTCATTGCAATGATCTTGTCATATGTCAAGTACAATAAAAAAATCATACTTTTACTCTGAACATTCAGCCTTAAAAAAGTATCTGTTAAATAAATCAACTTTGTAAGTGATTCTTCTTATTAAGTGAATAATTCTTTTATTTTTGTCCAGGCTTTCCCTTTTCTTGTACTACATGTTATAATAATACCCACTTAGCAATTATAATCATTAACTATTTTTTCCATATATTTGTCTTTAGTAAATGCACAATTAATGTTTGCCAAATGAACACGTAAATAAGCATATGCATGTGGAAACTTGGCTATTTTTTACAATTAGCAAACATTCATATATTTTAAAAATAATTTTAAAACTGACTGGTTCTTAAGGTTACAAACACATACAAACAAACACGTGGGCCTTTCCAAAACTGCCAGGAAACCATACTCTGACTGAGTCCAGTGGCCCAGTGCCAGTCACGCAGGCCAATGACACCAGCACCGTGTGCTTTCACAGAACGAGAAGTCCTGCTGTGCCTGCAAAAATCAACTGTACTTCTCAATCACCTAAAAGTATGACATGTTCTATGTACTGTACTTTTAGAACGTAAAAATGATCTCCCCTGCTAACTTTCATGGCGAATAAAACACCATCACCCCAATCCCTTCCTTGATCACCAATTTGACCACCACTGAAAGGTAGAATTCAGACTAACTTTGCTTGCATATGCATAAGAAAAAATATTTCCCTGAAAAATATCTGTAAAACTGGTGCTCAAGAAAGTGTGCCATAATTATCCTGTGGCTCCTGCAGTCTTCCTGATATTCTGCCACATGCCCTCAGGGGATACATACTTGATATGAGAAGCATAAAAATGTGACTGCTGGTTCTTTCCATGAGAAAGATTCGTATTTATATACTTCTTTTAAATAAAGGAGATTATTACCTTGTCAAAAAATAAATGTTTAAATGGCCTTTACCACCTGGGCCATTCAAATTCATACTGAAGTTTAATTCATTACTGTATTATGCAAAAATAAATAAAGAAATGTAAAAAAATTTGTATTTGTGATCTCTTGGAAGGTAGGTATCATAAAGGTCACACCACGCAAACTGATGCGAATACCCACCATATTAACCTCAACACAATACTGCTGAATGAGTGGGCTTCCTTTTACTTTAATCACCCATTTTCACTAGTCCTATGAAGCAAATATTTCATTTTTTCCAAGGCATGAAATAAAAGTAGGAATAGTAAACTACCCTTCAAGACAGCACACCTGAGTCCAGCTTATCCAACAGGTCAATGTACTAGTTGGTTACTTTCAGCAATATATTGATCAGTATTTACAAATTTACATTAGGAAGCAGGAATGCCTGGATAGGCAAAAACTAGACATGGTGGTCTTCACCTCAGTATGCTATGTTACCACATTAACATTCATTTACTAATCAAAGGAAAGTAAGAACATGCTTACTCAGAGCAGCTTTTCCAAAAAAATTGCTCATCATATTCCCTTTTCCAGGTGCTTTGCTGCCAGCCGAAGATCCCTTAAAACACAGAAAGATACTCTAATAAAATGGAAAATTCAGAAGAAATGGATTCCTACATACATGTGAATTACTGTGGTTGAATCAAGAAGATACAAAAATCTTGAACAATTCAGTATCAGTCAATGAAACTGAAGTAATCAAAAAAAGAACCCTACCGACTAAAACATAGAAAGAAAAAACACATAAACACATGATTTTTTTGTAGTGTTTGTGTTCTTCTTAAAGTAGCACTGTCTTAAGTAATCTGAACAATGACAGATGACACTTTCCGGACACAATCTTTAGGTAGTCAAAGATTACCTAAAGATATCTAACACCTGTACAGGTGTTAGATACAAGAACTAATCTAGAATAATAATCTAGACCACATGGTATCTGATGCTAATTTACAAAGCTTTGTCATAGTTCTTATAAAATTACCTATGGATATGTCTAAGTTTTTCTTGAGCACATTTTAAAACAATTTACATCAAGAATAAAACAGATCAGATGCAATATGGTATACAATACGGGGGGTGGGCAAGATATTACATTTTTAATTATCAAAAGTGCATCTAATTCTGATTCTACCATTCAATAGTGGCAACAGTAACTTAATAGTAAATTACCTAGCAAGTCTAGACTTCAGTATTACCACATATGAAATAAAAATGGTAAGACCCAAACAGAATTGACATGAAGACTTACACAAAGATCAAACTACTGACACAGAGTAGGAGTTCAATAAATATGTGTTTCCCTCCACCACTCTTCTCCTTTCCCGAAGCAGAAGCTTGAAAATGACAATGCTGGCTATAATAGTAATAACAATAATTATACTTTTCTGGATTTTAACAGTACTGGCATACTTGAGTCAATGCCTTTAAGTTAGATAACTCAACAACAAAGGGAAATGAATGAAAAAAGCCAAAGGAACAGAACGAGGTTAACTACACTAGAAAGATATACAGAGTATGATTGAAAAATACAGTGAATGCTCAAATTTTTAAAAATTTTACTATAGGGAAAGACATATTGCGATCATTTCCCCTCAAAATACTCCCTCTCTCTTTAAACACACTTACCCATCATCCTTACATCCTTTACCAAGAGTGTCTTTAGTTGCACTATTTTGGCTGCCTCAATGTCCTGAATCAATTGAAAACATTAACCTTTCATGGCCATTTTTTTTTCCTTTTTTTTTTTTTTTTTTTTTGTGGTGCTGGGGATCAAACTCAGGGCCTTGTGCTTGCAAGGCAAGCACTCTAATCACTGAGCTAAATCCCCGGCCCCTTCATGGCCATTTTGACTTTGGGAAGGAACCAGAGATGCTAGTGACTAAAGGGGATGGGGACACACCGTAATGTTTTCAAGAGCCTGTCTTTCTGTTGGATGACACTCAGCAGCAGCTCATAGTTCATAAAGACATGAAAGAAGACTTCTAAAACTGGTTCAGAAAGCAGCAAGAACAATGGGATAAGTGTACTTGAAGCAAGGAATGAGGGGTATTTGTGGGATCAATGGCGATGTGTCTTTTACTGTAATAAAATCTTAAAAATTTAAACAATGACCATAGATTTTGATCAGATCCTATATACGGCAAAACCCAGAATATAAGATGTTCTCAAAATGACACATTACTAATATAAAATTCTTTGACATTTACAATCTTTGAGGTGCTTTCACATGCATTATTTCAGCTGGGTCTCGCAACAATCTTATGATGTACACGGGGCAGGTATTATCATTTTATAGAAAGAGAATCCAAGGCTTGGTGAGAAGTATAACTACTATCAAAACTATAAATGCTTTCCTAGATACCTATTCTGTGCTGTAATAAACGCCTATCTTCAAGGAAGACTTACATTTGTTACTTCTTTAGCCTCTGTTTTGGTGTCCTTGTTGATATCTTGGGTTTTACTAGCAGCTCTAGAGGCAAACATTCCCATAATTCCTTTGGGCTGCTGGGAAACCAGTTTGGAGGGAGGTGGGCCATGACCATTGGTGGTCAGCTCATTACTGCCTTGTGTCTCATTTGATGCCTGAAGATTTGACTGCTCCAACTTTCCAGAAGATGAGGATTCTGCAGGGACTCTAGGGACTGCAGCTGCACATTGTATGGCACTAAACCTAAGGGCAGAAATGGCGTAGTAAATTGATGTCAGTATCAAACCTTATTTTCAAACTCGCTTCTTTCACATAATACATTCTATCCCTAATGTTAAAATACTAAGGAATTTTAAACTAGAACAGATTTTAGAATATTTTGTATAAAACTCTCACTTAAAGAAATAAGTATTAAGAGAGAAGTGACCTGCCCTATATTACACATATAGTTAGTAATAGAGCTAGAATTGTAATCAGGAGTCTCTTACCCCAACATATTGAATACTCTTGGGGAACAAAGCAAAGCAAAGCAAAGCAAAGCAAATTCAATAAAGTAAGAACACACCAAAGAATAATTAAAAATTTAGTAATTTTACCATCCTTCAGGAACCAAATAGTTATACCTTGCTTAAAACCTTCCTTATAGGGCTAGGTACATAATAAATATTGACTGAATTGAAACTAAAAGTTTTAAATATTAAGAAGCTTCCCAGAAACTCTCCTGGCCAGTGTGTCATGCTTTAAAACATGAAAGAAGCTCGGAATGGACTCACTGGCTCTGATAACTTGTGGTCCTTTATGGTCATTTATTAATTTCTAATAAATATCATCTAACACTATAGGACCAGTCATTACACTGAAGGCCAAGTGAAGAATTTGGTGAACAGTTTACATGTATACTATTAAAGGGAAGACTCATCTCTTATTTTCTACATTGTAGATGAACCTGTTTCACACTAATCTGTAACACAATGGTCCACACATTGTGAATGGTTAAGTGATTCACCCTTCTCAAAAGGTTTTACTTAAGCAAAATTCCTCAACTTTTCCTTAAAAAACAAAAACATTTTATACCTCCCTACCCCCCCCCAGTCTTTTGCTTATTGAAGGTAGGTGAGAATTCCTTGAAGGTCTTATTCATCTTTTTTATTTCAGGTACTCAGCCTAAGATCTGGCACACAGCAAGTTTGTCAGGAGAAACATGTTGGAAGAACAACTATTAAGTAACTGAAACTGAGGCGTCTGGGTTCTCTCTTTTCTTTGGTGTTTTGCTTCAACTTGGCGGGAGATGGGGAGGAGATTTAGAAACTATGTGGTGACAGCAATTATCAGAGATTACAGGCACAACTTTAAGATTAATTGATAGAATAACTGGCCTGTGAAAAAAACCCTGATGTATCATTTCAATTCAGAAATAATTTTAGCATCCCCAAAGCTCAAGTCTACAGCTCTAAAAGTTGTCTACCACTGGTTGATTACGGTCTACCCAGAAAATCCTATCTTAACACACACCCTTGCTGTATCAGAGCTAAGAACAGATAGAAAGCATTTTCTTTCCCCTACTGTTCTTTCCCTCTGGTCTTGCAGTGCTCCAGTGTACCAGGAAAGGGTAATGTCTTGTTTTCTTTGTCAGCATCTAAAGTTGGCCCTGACACAACTCTTTCTCCCTCTGGTCTGCATTCCACACCTTCGGGTCAGGACCAAGAACCGGCAATGAGGAAGAGGACAAGTTACACTGGGAGCTTGTCTAAAGACAGAAGAATCTCTGCTCATTCCTAAAATGTCAACTTTCTTCCTGTTATAGCACTTCTTAAAACACACAGAATCATGAGTCAGATCTCCGCTGGCTCATAATTGTCAGAACCAACCACAAACCTCTTTATTGGAGATAAATTCTTCACATTTCTCCCAACAATACTTTAAGTATTTAGGTAAAGTGCCATTAAAATGCTTTCTACTATCATATTTCTACTTGTTCTATTTATTTTAGTGACCCTGGACAAACTTCATTTTGAACTTCAGAGTCACTTTTATTCTTACTTGCAAACAAGTAAAATGGATTTTCAGAGCTTGAATTACCCTGGCAAAATTTTAATATAGATTTTTTTTTTTTGAAATCTAATAACATACTTTACATAAACTTACTAGGATATTAGTGTTTTCTTGAAATCCTTTCCTAAATGACACCAAACTTACACATTATTACTCTCTAGCTATACAATCATAAAGACTTATTGACTAAGTATTTACATGCTTATTACACTCAAAATTTTGAACTAAAGGAAAAAAGAACTAATGTCTATCATTAATTCACTCAACAATTATTTACTGAATGTTTACTATATGCCAGGTACCATTTTGGGTATAAAAAAGAGACTGTCCCTATTCTGGAACTTAATCTATATTTGGCAATTCTGTATTTATTTCTCCTCAAGGACATGTCTCTATCAGTTATCCCACTGCCCCCAGTATCTTCAACATTTTCTTCTCTATGACTCTTTCTGAATATCACAATGAAGCCCATGATCATCAGTTTCCAAAATGTACACACATTATTAGCCCATCACCTCCCTGTGCTATGAAGGATACAAAAAATTTACATCTAATTCTGGATATGAAATCTCAAGAAAAAGTTGCCTGTGGATGGAAGGTAGAGGGATATCAAATTAGGAACAGTTTTTTGAAGGACAACAGATGAACTAGCTCTTGAAGGATGGGTAGGATTTAGACAAGCAAAGACTGGGGTAAAGGAGTAACGAGGGGTACAACAAATATTTCTGGAGATGGTGACAAAATAAATACATGAGAAGTAGATTTATGGGGAGTCCACTGGGATTTTCAATATGGGTTGTGGCTGCTATTTTTCACCTTATGATGTACTAATAAAACGAGGCATGTGTCTTACTGCAAGATAAATGGGGTTTTACTAGACTTGGCACTCACTCTTAAGAGGCAGCCACTGTGTAAACATCTTACAAAATTAATTCGTAAAGAACCTCACAAGGAACATTAAGGAGCTTACTTGCTGCAGTTCTGCAAGTTGCTTTTAAGGATGTCATAGTCGGTATTGAACAGAGGCCCACTGTCCTTTAGCATAGCTTTCTGGATGCTGTACACATGGATGCTGGCAGTCACAGCTAGCTTGGACTTCACTGCTACAAGTCAACAGGAAAAGCAGTCTGTTAACACACAAATTTCATAGCATGTAGGGACTTTAACAAAAAAACCCTTCTACACTAAAACCATTTGCAATCTGTGGTGGTCCAGAAAACCCTGAAAGACTCAAACAGCCACATATACAGTATAACATCAACTCTTCTGTCTGCAGTGGGGACATTATGACAAGGTAGGTGGTGGTGAGTCATTTCTAAGTACAGCACCTGTGAGGGTATCACTCATCCAGTGGACACTCAGCAAATATTAATGAATGATTGATGATGACTATGATGACTGCCCCCAGCTGCCCAGGCAGGGAAGACTCTTGCGCTAACATATAAAGAGTACTAAGTAATTACACCTAAGAGGACTCAATCATATATCCCAATTTTAGTTTACACAAAGCAACTATATAAAAATTACTACTAACTAGACAAGTCTACAGAGGAAAAACAAAAGAGCATTATAAGAACAAATTTTAGATTCTACAGCAAGAGAGAACGTGCCTAACTTGTTTCATGTCCCCAGTGCCTAGTACAGAGCATGGCATGTAATAGATTACCTATAAAGCACAGAGATCTTGCTTTGCCTACCACTGTAGGCACAACTGCCTACTAAATTCAGAAAGAAAAAAAGTGGATATCCTTACTACCTTGAACATTTCAAAACTGATTGGGTTGAAACTCCTCCATCCCACTGGAAGGAGCCTTTATATACAAAGAACAGTAGTGAAGTTTTGTCTTGAGACAGCTCCAAGATCATGAAGACTCTTAAGAATGTTTTTGAATTGGGTTTTTAAACGATAGAATAGTAGCACTAACTGTCCTGAAACAGTTGGACTTACGTCTTTCAGAAAAACATTCCGTAGTTTTCTCTTTTAAAAAAAAACTGTTATGAAACACAATATCAAAAGGGTACTGTTTTTACAGTTGATGAGATGCCCCATATGGTATTCATGATAGTTTTTTGCATGTCTGTCACGAGTTTTAAAATCCTGTGATAAAAGTGCTTTATAAATGTCAGCAGCTATTGGCCTTAAAAATGGGAAGTTAGGCAGATATAGTATCATATTTTAATGTTTCTGAAACCACTAATAAAAGGAATATAAGATTCTTCAGCTAAATAGCTAAAATATTATATGCAGATGTTAGGGGCAGACTTTTTATTGTACCTACATTGATACCATAGAGGAGAAAGGAAAAACTTGCTAAACCACTAAAATGCTTACCTTCTAATTTATCTTCTCTCACTACTGCAACCTTGTGGCACTGTAAAGAAATAACACTTCATTAGTGTTTAAAATAGTAGAACTTGAAATTTTAAAGTTTCCTTGTGAATAATTCAGTTGTGCTTGGATGTGAAATTAGAAAAACATTTGGTATTCCTAAAATATATGTTCCACTTAGTAAAGTCAGATTCATTTTTAAGTTGTTTACTTTGAAACTTCTCAATAAGGTTAAGGAAAATGAGAGTATTGATATTGTGACAGTTAATCCTGACTGTCAATTTAAATTTTAAGAGCCATCCAGAAGGTTAGTGAAGCACACTTCTGGGTGTGAATGAGGAGGTCAAGGGGTATGACCTTGGGGACTACGTCTGATCCCGGAGCCCCTTCTTCTCTGGCTTTTGATTGCAATGAAGTTAGCAGCTTTCCTCTGCCAGGCCCTTCTGCCATGATACTTCTGCCTAGGAACCAGCTGACTGTGGACTGAAGCCTCTGAAACCACAAGCCAAAATAAACATCTACTGCTTGAAGTTGTGGGTGTCAATATTTTGCCCTAGTGAAAGAAAAGTGACTAATACAGATATCAATACTACAATAAAATAAAAAAAAGAATCTCAAATCAGTGTGAAGATAGAGAAATTGTGAATAAGTGATTTAACGAGAACTGCTGTACAACTATTCAGAAACAGATAAAATTTGTCCCCCATTTCAGATACCAGAATAAATTCTAAATGGGCCAGAGATTTAAATGCAAAACATTTAAGACATATATGGAACAGGGGAAAAAAATAAAAACCAGGTGAAATCGTCCATAATCTGGTATAATCTAAGAATGAAAAAAAAGCTTCCTAACTATAATTCAAAATCCAGAAGTAAATAAAATACTCTATAAAAGTTAACACAACTTTTGGAGAAAACAAGACAAATGATGAAGTGAGAAAAATTTGCAACTTATATCACGAAAGGTTAATAAAACTTCTAAAAATAAAGGAAACAAATTAATTTAAAAACCACTAATACCTTTAGAAAAATTGTCAAGAGATATAAAAAGACATAATTCACAACAAAAGGAATGCCAAGAGCCCTGAAACATACAAGAACATGTGCTGTGTGGAAACTCACATATTGTCAGTGAGAATAAAAAAAGGAGAGGTACTTGGCCATACCAACAAAAGTACATAAACATTTTTCCTTTGACCCAGCAATTCTACTTCTAGGAATGCAACCTTAAGACACTCTAAAACACACTAGCGAAGATACATTTAAAACCCACATATACACTGAGTTATTGACTGCAGTACTATCTGTAATAGCCAAAGACTACAAACAACTCAAATAACACAAAAAGGGATTGCTGATTCAACTAAAGTGTATTAATGGAGCCTTATGTGGCTATAATAAGGAAAGACAAATAGTTCTGTAACTGCTATGCAGTAATGCTCAAGATCTACATAAGTAACCCAAAAAAACCCAGCAAAAGTACAAAATAGGTTGTATACCTAAGAAATAGGAACAATATGAATATATATATATTGCTTATATCAAAAACATACAAGAACAACAAAATCAAGGGAAGGCAAAGGCAAAACCAATAAAATTAACTATAAAGGAAAGAAAAGAACCTGTAACGAAAAAAAGAAAAACGAACCTACATGTTGAAAGCAAAAAAGAAAAGAACCTATACATAAAGAAAATAACCTACACATTGAAAACAAAACAGAAAAAAAAATTAAGTTTAGTTACTGAATTGGTAGATTAATTATAATGAGAAATTGTTTTGATTATAAAACATAAGATATTCTCTATTTTAGCAGGACATATCTTACAGTCAAAGAACTATAAAGAAGTCTTAAAACTGTTTTCAGAAATTGTATTGCTAGTATTAATAATGTTCTGTTTTTCTAAACCTCATATATTTGGTTAAAGCAAATACACATTTATTTTGATATTAGGAGCCACCAAAATTAACAACATAAAAGAGCAATATACAAACAGAGCAACTTTTCTTTTTTTGTACTGCTGAGGATTGAACCCAAGGCCTTGTGTAGGGTAGGCAAGTACTTTACCATTGAGCTACATCTCCAGCCTAAAGTTTTTTTAAATGTAATCATAAATTTGAATGAAAATATTAATATGCTTTCATGTGTTTTCTCTTAAAAAGAGTAAAACATGCATTCCCCCAAAATATTATGTTCTGCAAAATGCACACTAAAAATTACAGTTGATGAGAAAAAAGCACTTGGAACTAACCACTCAAAAACTATGCAGATTTGTAGCAAGAGCCCTAGAAACAGTAATTCATAACTAAAGAAAATCTATAGAACTAGATGGTTCAGTATGGCTAACTGCTTCCTTGGGACACTGAAAATGCACGTAAGCAAACAGTGGAAGTGCCAGCCTGCTAGTGTGAAAACAATGCAAACCCCAGTGGAGCTCTATTTCAGAGAGTTCCTGTTACGGTGAACATGAGTAAGTTCAGCAGCCACAAACCCAGAACTTCACAGAGGGCAGGATTCACTTTTAATGTATTTCATATATCAGGATTTGGATTAAGATTTTGTTTGAAAAAGATGACTAGAATTTAAATGTCTTCCTAAATTTAGCAACATAAAGCCACAGCACATACATTTTCAACTTCTGTTATAGCTTGGATCTTACATTCACTTTTTTTTTTGGTGCTGGGGATCGAACTCAGGGCCTTGTGCTTGCAAGGCAAGCACTCTAACCACTGAGCTAAATCCCCAGTCCCCTGTAGCTTGGATCTTAAATGCATCTCCCTCCAGGAGTGGAAGCACATGCCTGTAATTCCAGCACTTGAGAAGCTGAGGCAGGAGGACCACCATGAGTTCAAAGCCAGCCTGGGATACACAGTGAGTTCAAGACCAGCCTAAACTGAACTATCTAGTGAGACCCTGTCTCAAAAATACAAAAAACAAAAAACATGCCTCTCAAAAACCCCTGTGTTAAGGCTTGGTGCTACTGTGAGATGGTGAAAACTTCAAGAGGTGGGACCTAGTAGTTTTAGATCACTGGGAGTGTGTTATTGACGGGTACTGTCGAATACTAATCTCTTTCTCTGTTCCCATTCCAGAAAGACCTGAGGGCTTCCTTTGTCACATGCTCCTACCATAATGTGCTGCTTCACCAAGGCTTAAAAGGTAAGGGGCCAACCAAGCATGGACTGAGGCCTCTGAAACCATGAGCCAAAATAAATCTTTCCTCTTTTTTTAAGTTGATTATCATAGATATTTTGTTACAGTAATGGAAATCTAACAACTTTTATAGGATTTTGATTATAGGTTACATATCATTTTGAAAAAAATTTTCTCAGAACAATGTATTGAGGAAGCACTTTCAGGATTTCATCCAAGAATCTCCTGAGCCCTAAAGATCAACCAAGGTTCCCAGATTAAAAGCTCCTGTCATGGGGTTGGGGATTTAGCTCAAGTGGCAGAGCACTTGCCTAGCAAGTGCAAGGCCCTGAGTTCAATCCCCAGAAAACCACCCTCAAAAGCCCATCATAACGAGTTAGAGTAAAAATCTACAATTTTTTACCTCAAGCACCACTAGCCCCATAAGACCTGCCCCAAGGACCAGGACCCCTTCTCAAAGATCTGCTAATGTTTCCCCTTTTGACTTTGCCTCAAAATTGTAGACTTAGAGCCCTGATTTGTCCAAATACTGACTGGATCTGTTTTTCAGCCATAGAGTTCTAGCATGTGGGATTTAAAACTGGAATGTTAATTTAGTAATTTAAAAGGAGAAATAAAACTGCTGGAGCAATCCATTCCTCATATTCTCTAGCCAGCATTTTCTTTCCTTACTGGCAAACTATTTGGCAAGCTAAACAATAATCAAGATATTTGCAAGTATAGAACCAGATCTCATTATTATCTCTGACAGGAAATTAAGCCGACTTGATTCATTTACTCTCAGAGGTAAATCTGCCACCAGCATTCTCTCCCCTCTATGGTTCTCAAATGGATACTGTCAAAGTGTATAGCTACATGTCATGTTTTCTGTTTCTAGATTTAACTAACCTCCTCTGTCTCTTTTTAGTTTTCTTAACTTTAGATCCTAGTCCAGAAGATTTGCAAACTCTCAAAATTTATAGCAACATATGCATTTCTCCTCAGAGTTGCAAAGGGATCAGACACACACACACACACACACACACACGCAATCCTGCAGACTGAGCATTCCTAAAACAACAATCCAAAATGCTCCTAACTCTGAAACTTTTGAGCACTAATACGTCAAAAGTAGTAAATTCTGAGCCTGGTGTGACGACCCATGCCTGTAATCCCGGCACCCTGGGAAGCTAGGGCAAGAGGACCTCAAGTTTGAGCCTGGCACGGGCAACTTCTTGAGACCTTGCCATAAAATAAAATACAACAAAAATTTAAAAAGGGATGGATGTAGTTCAGTGCAAAGGCCCTGGGTTAAATCTCTAGCACAAAAAAAAGTGGTAAATTCTATACCATTATACTTGGTTTCATGCACAAAATTCTTAAAAATATTGTACAAGATTAACTGCTGGCTATGTGTATAAGACGTATTTGAAACGTAAATGAATTTCGTGTTTAGACTTGGTTCCCAATCCTAAAATACCTTACTATATATATACAAACATTCTAAAGCCCCCAAAATTCTAAAAATCTCAAACACATCTGTCCCACATATTTCAGCTAAGGGATACTTAACTTGTACATTAAAGGAACATAATGATTCTTAAATGAGATGAATGTGATCATTATATGTACAGTGTACCAACACATGTTCTTGCTTAAAAATAAAAAAATAGAATAAAATTGACAAATGCATTAAAAAAAAAAAAAAAGGAATATAATGATTCCCAAGTAAAGATTTGACTATAACTAGCTTTTCTTTTCTTATTTAACACCTGGATTGTGGCTTGAAATTTGAACAGGATGAAAATTAAATACAATTGTCCCCCATACACCTTCAAGAGGAAGAAAGATTATACAAAATAAGTAATTTCCTAATATCCTGTTGCCTAGAAAATTGCATAATAATGATATAGTCTCTGCATCATAGCAAAAATATTACTCCAACTTTTCTGAGTTCTAGATTTAGTCTAAGATTTCAAATTATTCATCCTCTTCAAGTAGTACTTTAAAACTTCCATTATATTGGATCTTGTTTTTTTTCTTCTTCTCCCATGCTAGGTTATAACACTGTTCATAGTTCAAACATATCTGAACTCATTTACAAGATTCTGAAAATGTGAGGTAGGCATGGTGGTGCACACCTGTAATCCTAGCACTTGTGAGGCTAAAGCAGGAGGACTGTCTTAAACTCAAGCCCAGCCTGGGGTACACTGTAAGTTCAAGGCCAGCCTAAACTACATAGTGAGACCCTGTTTCAAAAAAAACCAAAAAATAAAACAAACAAAACAAAAAATATTCTGAAAACTTACAGAATGTCCATTCTGAATGAAACTGCCAGATACCAAGTAGGTGACATGCAGTTGGGCTCCTGAATTCTCCTTCCGTTTCCTTTCAACATAATCATACAGCATCCTGTTTGAAAGAAGGCAAAAGCAATTCATTGGCAAGAATTTTTATCTCAACTCTTAATTCATGGCTTAAAAGTTAGTTATATAAAATCTGATAGTGCAACATAAATAGCAGAATTTTTAGTCTATGGACAGAATATTTTTAAAATAGTCATTAGATGGGATACAGAGATCGGAATCAACTTGTCTGACTTGCACAGTGACCCATCAAGTAACTGCAATCTAATAGCAACTAAAGGGGACAGAACCTACTTTAAAACCGTGGCAATAATATATAGTAGATAAAAAAATCAAGAGTGAGTTTAGTCACTAGCTAGCTATGTGATCCAAGATAAGTTATTTTTTTCTACATCAGATATAAAACTAGATTAGTGATTGTCTTAACCTGGGATTCACATGGCCTTCTATAATCCTCTACCTCCCCAGTCAGAAATTATATATGTGTTTTTTTTTGTGAGGGAGACGATTCAAGGTTTTCACCAGATGCTGAAAGAATTCACTATTCTAAAACATTAAATGCTATTACTTATATCACCCCATATGTATCCAGAATATTCAGTAACCTGAGAAAGCCAAACACTAAATGCAGAAATAATGTTGCTCTTGTAAGAGCCTTAACTTCATTTTTATCTCCAGTATCCAGCAAATATCAGAAGTTGACTTCTTCCATAATTTAGTTTAATAACATCAAAGAGATACCAATTTGTGTCTTTTATTTCAAGAAACATTTATTGAGTTCCTATGACATACTATACTTCTGCCAAGGACAGCTGAAAACTCTAAAGTTCCAAGAGAAACTCAACCCACACAGCTGAAGGGCTCCGTTAACTTCTATAAAATCATGCTCCACTGAGTTCCTGCTACCTTCCAGCTCTGTTTCCTGCAGTTCTGCTCTATTTCCTGCACAGTTCTCCACTTCCTTCCGCTTCTAACTGCAGGTATTGGGAAGGGAAACCAGCCCAGTTTGCCTGGCCCTGAATGATTTCCTGGGACATGGGATGCTGCTGGTCACCCTGCCATTCTCCCTGGTCTATTTCAGTGACCTTTTAGAGATCGAGTGCCAAACCGTAACCCAAAACCCACTTTTTTTATCGCTAAGTGCCAACACTGCAATTAAACCTGAATACTGAGGCTTTAATTTAGAAAAAACAATTCTACATTAACATCTTTTGTCTTAAAAGAAAAACAGTAACACATGTGCCATAGGTTCGCCACCACTAGTCTATTTTATTCATCCCTATAGCTTACTCTTGTCAAGCTTACCCTTGACAACATCATCATTTGCTCAAGACAAAATCTGGGAGTCATTACTCTTCCTTCTCCCTGTCCAGTAGACTGCCAAGACTCATCAGCTCTCCCTCCCAAGTAATTCTTGACTCATTGCCCTCCAAATCTCTTGAGTAGATTATTTCGATTCCATGTGTCAACTACAGCCTTCCCCCACCTTCATTATCTATGATGCTGCCAGTTTTAAACTAATTGATGTTCTATGTTCTAGGGACAGAGCAGTAAACAAAGCAGTCAAAGTTCCTACCCTTTTAGGGCTTACATTCTAGAAAAACAACAATTTAAAAAAATGAATATATAATATCAGATGGTAGTTAAGTCTATGGAGGAAAATCAAATAAAATAAGAGAATGACTATGAAGTTATGTAATTTTACATAAGGTGATTAGGGAAGGCCTCATGAACACAGCTCTGTGGGAAGTGAGGGAACCCACCAATGTAGGTCTCTTGGGAAAGAGTTGTCCAAGCAGACAGGAAACACAAGGGTCCTGAGAAAAGAATGCCAACAAGATCTAAGGAACAGAAAAGACAGCAATGTGCTGAAGCAGGATAAAACAGAATCATAGGAAAGAAATGAAGCTGGCTATTCAAGGCTTTGTGGACTCTGAAAGGACTCTTAAGAAAGGAAGCCATCATTTTGGGGCAAAAGTAATGCGACCTCACTTTCAGAAGGATCCCTCCACTGTACTACGTGAAGAATATACTGTAAAGCAGCAAGGTAATAGGCAAGGAGACCAGCTAGAAGGTGACTCAGTAGTCTATGCTACAGATGATGGGGCTCAGACAAGGGCAGCAGCAGAGGAGGTAATAAGTGGATAAATTCTGGGTATATTTTAAAGGGAGAATCAACAGGATTTGCTGATGGCTTGATGTGCGATGCATGAGGGAAAAAGGAGTCAGGAATGAATGGGTTAAGCAAATTTGAAAAATGAAGCTGTTGCTGGGTGCAGTGGTGGACACGTGTCTGACCAACTTAGCAACACCTTGCCTCAGAATAAAAAGAGAAAAAGACTGGGGACAGCTCAGAGGCTCCTCAAGGGGAAAAAAATGGTGACACTGCCATTTACTGAGATGGAAAAACAGATTTTGATGGAAAACATCAAGTTAAGTTTTAGAACATGCTACATTTGAGATAACTATTTGCCATTATTGATGTTGACAAGGTTGTTGGCTCTTCTTAAATATTACTCTTTGTTCCAAAGTTTTCAATAGCTCTCCATCTCCTAGTGACCAACTTCAAATTCCTAGCAAATGGTTTAAGACCCTTCTTGCTTGGGCTCTGTATCTGGGTATCTTCCGATATACCTCACACACAACCTATTTCCAGCCATATGAAACATTTTGCAGTTCCCCTTACTTCTTTGTGTGTGCTCCTCCTTCTGCATGGAATGCTCTTCTCAGGCCTCATCCAATTCCTCAACAAGAAAGCAGCTCAGTTATCACCTCTGATGGTGAAGCCTTTTCTAATACCACCAGGCCAGCAGATGCCCCAGGCTTCTAAGCTCTAACATAGATCTACCTATATCTATCATTATGGCACTTCCCACATTGTATTCCAACTACTTCATTTATATATATTTATATGTCTGCCATCCCCACTAGACTATCAGCTCACTGAGGACAAAAATGTGCCCCATGTAGTTTTTTCTTTTTTTTTTGAACTGGGAATTGAACCCAGGGACTTAGGTATGCTTGGCAAGTACTCTACCACTGAGCTACATCCCCAGCCTTATTCAGCATTTCTTTCGTTTTTCCAGTTTTCTCTTGTCTCACTCATCCTCCCACTACAACAATTACGTTACAAGGACAGGTAAGGTAACGAACTCATGACCCTTTATTTCATTTGAGTCAGGACCATGCTACTAGACGATATAAGCAGGTATCATGCCCAAGATGCTCTCAAGCTTGCTGGCCAAATGCACTTTTATACATAGCTCATCATTCTACCTTTATCACAGTTGTTGTCCTCCATGCACTTGTCTCCCCAAATCAACTCCAGTTCTTCTCTTATTCTTTTTTCAACTTTTTTCCTTATTTATTCCCTTTTAAAAATTTAACAAATATAAAACCGTAAGTTGTACATATTAATGATTACCACATTAAATGTACACACTGCATGTTTAAATAGATTGAACATCTATCTCTTCATACATTTACCAAATCTTCATAGTGAAAACGTCTAAAATCTTCCTTGTAGCTTTTTGAAATGTACAGTAATTATTGTCTATTAATCAACCATACTATGCAAGAGTATTCCAGAATTTCTTGTTCCTATTTAAATTAGTACCCACTGGTCAGACTTTCCCCATCCTGCTGCCAATTATCCCTGTCCTCTAGCAACCAGCACTCTGTTTTCCTCTTTTCTGATGTATTTTTCTTTTATACAACTAATAAGAAGTTCAAAGGAAATGTTTTTTAAAAGAATTTCTGCATACTTTTTGAGTCTCACACATATTTATCTAAATTAAGCTAAACATTTTATTTTTAACTAACGAAATATGGAAACCATTCTTAAATATGAATGACAACTTATATGATTTCCTACAAGATACACTTGTTGCACATATAATTAATTACAGCTTCCCATTTTAATTTTAGTTCATTAATTTTTCCCTTGATCTGTTCTACCCATAATTCTCTCCAGGAAGAGTACAGTGCATAGTCTGCACTGACTTCCTAACCTAGTTTTATTCCCCCATAACATTTTGACAACCTGAAGTTAAACTGATGAGGGGAAGGAACTTGTTTGTCAAAGACAGAGCTCAAAATAATGCTGAAAATATGATAAGAACTGAAAAAACAGTTCTTGAATAAATCCAAGCAGATCAGTAATACCATGCAGTCACTGTGCTTAGTGCCAAGATGATGAATGTTCATAATAATAAAGAAAAAAGAGTGCAAGAATGAGGCTGGACTCTTCACCCTATGTGCAAAAAATTCCAAATGATTCCTAGAAAACATAGTAAGTATTTACATATTTTAGCACTTCATTTAAAAATTAGCATGAACAAATATCTAATCTGAAAGTTTTAGTATATTCCTTTTTACTCTTGGTTTTTTGAGACACATTCTTGCTAAGTGTAGTTCAGCTGCTCCTGAACTCACAATCTCCCTGCCTCAGCCTCTCAAGTGCTGTGTTTACCTGCATACCCCACCAGTCCTAGCTTGTATATTCTTATTGTAAGAACGAAGCATTTTTTTAGGTTAACAAGCACATGATCTGTAGAAAACTTAAATATAGTGATAATTAGCAATGATTTTAAAAATTAACTCCAAATAGATCATACGATTAAATGTAAGAGAAAAAACTGTACAACTCTAAGAAGAAAATAGGAATAAATCTTCATGATCTTGAGTTAGTTAGGCAAAGCTTTCTTAGATACTACACAAAAAGCACAAGCAACAAAAGAAAAACTAAACAGGACTTCGTCAACAGTAAAAATGTCTATGCTTCAAAGAACATCATCAAGAAAGTGCAACAATCTGCCTGACAAAGAATTCAAAAGAATGATTTCAAAGAGAAAAAAAAAGAACGAAAGGGCAAACACAAGTTAAGAATGGTGGCACACACCTATAATCCTAACACTTGAGGAAGCTGAGGCAGGAAGATCACAAGTTCAAGCACAACCTAAACATATTAGTGAGACCTGCCTCAAAATAAAAATATAAAAAGAAGGCTGAGGATATTACTCAGTACTGGGTTCAATCCCTAATACTGAGGGAGGGGGGAAAAAGAAAGGAAGGAAAGAAGGGAGGAAGGAAGGAAAAAAACATACAGATACAGAACGGAACGGAAGAAAGTTTTTACAAATTACCTATCTGATCAGTCTTATATTCAGAATATATAAAGAACTCTTACAAGTCAAAAGTAAAACCAATTCAATTTAAAAAAATGGGCAATTTTTGATAAATATTTGTTCCAAGACATACAAATACTCAATAAACACATGAAAAGATGTTTAACATTTTATAGGGAAATGCAAATCAAAATCAAAACCATTTCACATCTACTCTGCTAAAATAAAGATGTAATAAAAAGTGTTGGCAAGAATGTGGAAAAACTGGAATCCTCCTTTGTTGGTGCTATTAAGATGATGCAGTCACTCTGAAAACTAATCAGTTCCTCAAAATGTTAAACAAAAGAGTTATCATATGAACCAGCAGTTCAATCCTAGGTATTATATACAAGAGAAACAAAAACATATGCTCATACAAACACTTATACACAAATATTCACAGCATCACTCAGCATAGTCAAAATGTGGAAACAATCCAAATGATCAATAGATGAACAGATAAAATTTGGTATATTCATGTAATGGGGTAAATTGTGTCTTAAAAAGATATGTTGAGGGGCTGGGGATTTAGCTCAGTGGTTAGACTGCATGTCTTGCAAGCACAAGGCCCTGAGTTTGATCCCCAGGACCAAAAAAAAAAAAAAGATATGTTGAATTATGCCTGAAAATAGATATGTTGAAACACTTGCCAGTACCTGAAGATGTGACCTTATGTGAAAACAGGGTAACTGCAGATTTAATTAGTTGAGATGAGATCATACTGTAGTAGTAAGATGGGCTCCTAAAGCAATATGAATGGAGTCCTTATAAGAAAATAGCTGTCGGGCTGGGGATTTAGCTCAGTGGTTAGAGTGCTCACCTTGCAAGCACAAGGCCCTGAGTTCGATACCCAGTACAAAAAAAAAAAAAAAAAAATAGCTGTCTGAAAATACAGACACACAGGAGAATACTATGTGACAACAAAGGCAGAGATTGGAGTTACACAGCTACAAGGCAAGAAATGCCAAACAAAGCCAGTAAAACTACCAGAGAGTGGACAAGGAAGGACTCTTTCCCATAGGGTTCAGAGGGACCATGACCCTGTCAACCCCTTGATTTTGTCAACTCCTTCTAGACCCCCAAACTCTAAGTCATCCTGTTTGTATTCATGGCAGCCACAGAACTAAGAATCTAATACACCACATAATGGAATATTATTTAGATATAAAAAGGAATTAAGTACTGAAGTATGCTACTACCTGGATAAACCCTGATAACATTACTGTAAGTGAAAGAAAATAGCCATGCAAAACTATTATATGATTCTGATTATATGAAATGTCTGCAAAGGATGACTCTATAGACAGAAAAATTAGTGGCCATCTAGAACCGGGGGCGGGGTGGATGAAGACTGGAGGTTGGGAAAATGCTAAGTAGCTGTTAATGGGCATGATTTTTTTGTGGGGTGACAAAAAATATTGTAAAATTGATTGTGGTAATAGTTGTACAACTCTGATTATATTACCAACCATTAAATTATACGCTTTAAAAGGGGTCAACTCTATAGTATGCAAATTATACCTCAATAAATATATTTTTTAAAAAAGAATTATGAAGCTGGATGTGTTGGCACATGCCTGTAATCCCAGCACTTGGGAGGCTGTGGCAGGAGGACTGCCACCAGTTTGAGCCTAGTCTGGGCTACACAGTGAATTCAAGGTCAGCCTGGACTATGTAGCAAGACCCTGTCTCAAAAAAACAAAAACAAAAGAATCATAAAAGAAATTAACAGAATGCTATGACACAGCTATGCAGGGTTGGTGATATCTGAATAGTGCATTAGAGAAGGCTTGTTATAACACACAAAATTTGACCTAAAACTTAAATGAGGAAAGAAAGAAAAAGCAGCAATTCAGGGCAAAGGAAATAGCACAAAGGTGCCAGGGTGAGAATGAGTTTGTATTTGAAGAACAAATATGTAGAGAGTATAATAAGTGAGGTAGAGAGTGGTATGAAGGCAGGAACTAGACAGTGTGTTAATGCCATAAAAATTTTATGTAACCAGGTTAGCTATGGTAAAAGTATAGGCATCTTTAGTTCATCTTCAGGGAACGCCAGTCCTTAAGTTGCATCTTTAAACTCCAACAAATGTATATAGTAAGAGTTGCTTCATTTCATATTTAAACATCCATACCCACAATGAACAATAAATTTCACTGGTATCTGTTCCCAAAGTTATTGAAACTCTTGGATTTGGGCCAGGATTGGTCTTGGGCAACCTCAGTGAAAACCAAATCTATCCCCAGAGTAACAGTTTCAGGTCTTGAAAGCTTAAATATCACAGTCAATGTCAGTCTCCTAGATTTGCCCAACATTAAAGCCAAACAAAGCCAAATCAACCTCTTCTACAGATCAGACCTTCTAACTTTTAGTGGAATGTTCTTGTGACTCAAACTTCCTTCCTCTCAAGGACTAGACAAAAATCAGATCATTCTCAGGGAAAAAAAAAAAACCAAACTAAATTGCATTTAACCCAATTTATGTACACTTGACTGGTTCATTAATTCCTTGCTTGGTAATATAGGTAATATTTGCACCTTTGCAGGTCAAAAAATCTAAAGTCATTTCAAAAGCCTTTTTTCTTTGACTTCAAGTTCAACCACCAGTTTCAGCAAGGAAAAGTAATACTGTAAAATTCAAAGCCAGTGCTCTTCACCACCCTAAACAGTCTCTTTTTAGTTTCACTTCAATAGTTCTGCTGTCTTACACTGCCATACAACTTGTGTCAAACACCTGTTGACCTCATTCTGGAAGTATTTTAATAACACCCGAAGATGGGCCTAAGAAGCCCATGTGAAAATGTAGTGAAGATGTAAGATAACAAGGCATAAATCTGAGCTATAAACAGAATTTGCTAGCCCATTTAATACATTTTGAAACAACAAAGTGATGTTAACCAGAAGCCAATGCTGCATATATCCAGTAAAGTTATCACCACACATTTGTACATAGGTCTACTAATCTAAAAAGACACAAAGGTAGTAAAAATAGTATTCTCTCCCATTTACCCAGAAAAAAATAAATCCATTCTGATATAGTGGCTATGTACACAGTAGTTTAAAACAAAGCAAAATAAACAAAACAAAAAATTTCAATGTCATTAAAACTGGAAGGAAACTGGACTTACTGTTTGGCCTGGTTAACATGAACCCCTAATGTATAGCTCAGCCACTTGTATGTCACCTGCAAGAAACATTTAAAAAAATGTTTTATTAAATGACTGTGGATCAGTCCCAAGACCCATTCCTAAAGATTCCTATTCTTAGATTATTATGCTTTATAAATCACAACAGATGCCACTACAGTTTAGAAGAACCATCTCTATGTGGGCAGGGAGAACCAAGATATTTATCTTACAAATACCCAGAAGTTTGCTTCATGGACTGACTAATGCAAAAGTATCTAAAAATGTAGGCTGAATATACATAAAGAAATCTCATTTTTCTCACACTCTTTATTTTGCTTATACCTTTTCTTCACACTGTCTTTGAAGGGACCACAACCCAAAACTATCCTAAATCTCACCCAAAAGCTAGATCACTTTGAATTGTGTGACTCAGAAACTTCCAAGAAAAGTTGCAGCTATGCCAATGTTAAAGGTCACACGTGGTGCAGAGATCAAAAAATGAATGATGTGGATGTTTCATCAGGGATTACATTGGGAACTGCTGGCATCAAGTCTTCATACTTCCTTGACCCAGTATGCCTGTTCTTTTAAAGTTTCTTCCAATTCTAAACGTTAAATTTCCAACAGTTCAACACTAATAAAGGTTAGACAAAGACAGTGTAGTGTTAGTGGAAGAGACAGAGCCAAGGTGAGAACTACCTATCACTTAGTAACTTTTTTTTTTTTTTGGTGCTGGGGATCGAATTCAGGGCCTTGTGTTTGCAAAGGCAAGCACTCTAACCACTGAGCTAAACCCCCAGTCTCCCTTACTTTAAATAAACAAGTTATTTGGCTCCTCTGCTTCAACTTCCTCTTTCTGAGATACTACCACCAACCTGGAAGGTAGGAAGAGGGGTTCACAGTAAAGATTAAATTCAACCTATATCCAAAGTGCCTCGGCTTATAGTAGGCAGTCATCAGTTTTGCAAAATGCGTTCACGTCGACCGCCTCACGTGATCTTTATACCTACTTAAATTTCCAGGAAGAGGAAGCTGATTGCTTGGAGGTTAAACAACTTGTCACTTAGCTTTGATCAGACACAACTTCTTCAAATGTAAACTTGGGATTTTAGACGCCTACCACCTGATAAAAATTAGGCGTAGGGCCGCCTTACAAATATTCTCAACTAATGCCCCTCTCTCCGCGCAGATCTCCAAGGCCCCGGCCGGGTACAGCTTCCAACACGCCCAGCCAACGCACGCCGATTTAACGCGTGCACAGAAGGACCACCCCAGGGAGTCCTCGCTCGGCCCGCAGTACTACAAGCGGCGACCTGTCTCCCCTCCGCCAGTTTTAGGAGGCCGCAGGTACAGGGGTCAAGGCCCCCGCTTCCCTGGCTCGGCCCAGGACCCCTCTCGCACGCCCTCATTCCCCAGTCCTAGCTCCTCACGATCTTGTTCTGGTCCGTGACGAACTCGTCTATATTTTCCAGATAAAGCTGGTCTGCCATGGCGCCGTAGCAATGGGCGCCGCCAGCTCTAAATCCCTGTTTCAACCAGAGCTCCCGCCGGCGGGAAACGACTTTACTCCCTCCCAAGTCTCGGGTCGTTTCCCACGGCAACGAAGGCGACGCGCTACGGCGGCCGTCAGGGGGTCAAACTAGTGACGGGACGACGCCGGCCCAAGTAGGTGGAACTAGTAGGAGCAAACCGGAAATGAAGGGCTGGGAAAGCGGGCGTGGCCCCAGAGGTCTGTATATGAGGTCAAGGCTCTCTTCGACTCTCACTTCTGACGCTTAAAGACTAAGGACAGAATACTTCGCCTGTAGCAGCCACAGTCTTTCTACCTGTAAACTGATAAAATAATCCTTGCTGGCTAGGACTGTGTCGGGGAGGTTAGTATCTACATAATTATTGGAAAGCCTGGTTTTATGGTTAAAAGTAAAACAGAAAAGAGTACTGCTTGGTATTTTCATAAATTGTAGATAAAGAACATCTTTTAGTTTGTATGTATTCCTCAGGTAATAACTGCTGTTATTTATTGAGCACCTACCACATTATGGGTACCTTCCTTCCAAATGAGTGGGTACCTAAATGAATGACTCACTTAACCCTCAAACAATCCTGTTAGAGTTTGTTATCCCTTCACCAAAACAAACAAACAAATAAATAAATAAATAAATAAAGGCGGTCCAAATTTGGCATCAACTTTATATTGTTAATAAGAAATGGGAATAGGAAACAATTCCATATAGGTTCCAGGACAAGTTTTGCTTAAACAAGTAGCTAAGTAGTATTTTAGAATTATCCTCTTTATAATATAACATCCACATTTAATAGTTTCACAATAAATGTTTATTATTGACAAGTCCAATTACACTATAGGCAGCCAGTGAGATTTAAGAGGAAAACAAGGAGACCTGAAATACATTCACTGTTGTTTATCATGCATTAAGCTGCAGGTGCAATGTTAGACCTTTTACTTAAATATTCTCACTTAAATCTTTGAAACAATCTATAAGAAATACTGTTACTATTTTATAGATGTCATATAGCTTTAGTCATTATCTCTATTTTAAAATAAAGAAACTGGAGGGCAGAGAAGTGAAATAATTTGACCCAGATCATTTAGATAGTAAGTCGTGATGTGTTTTGATGTGCCCTCAAACCCATGCTCTCAACATTGTGCTTGTCTTTAGGTGATAACATTTCGCTGATTTTTGTTTTCTCCTTTGTATTTTTTATATGTTTGAATTTTTACAAGAATCTGTATCATTTTATAATCAGAAAAAGTAAACATTCATTTTGAAAAAATGAACAGAGTATTTAGCAATGTAAAATTAAATTAACTCCTATTTGAAATGTAAAAGGCAAATCTCCAAAAAGAAATAGAACTACCATTCCAACCCACACTTTAAATGTCTCCTTAAAAGCAAACATAAATCTCATTCCCTATTAATTAAGGATGAGGTTTAACATAGGTATCTTGTGTTGAGAACATAGCAGTTCTCTAGAAAACAGGTCAAGCAAACAACCTAAGTATTCACTAACCAGTGGAGGCCAGACAAAACTACTGGGGATGTTGTTGTCAAGAGATTCCAGCAGTGGGAGTCATGGATCAAGTCTTTAGTCTCCATATCTCAGAAAAGAACCCACATTTGGTGTCAGATATACCAGTCTGACCTTCCTCTTTTTTTCTTCTTCAACCCTGCATCATCCCAGAAATGATTGGCAGCAATAAATCTAATGACTTGGACAGGGCCTGCAGGGGGAAATCCAGGCAGGGGCAGGGTAGGGGCATAGATAGGCAGGATCCCCATACTCAGAGGAGGACAGTGGGTCAGGCCTCTGGTCAGAAAAGGCGTGGAGGAGCAGCCTAGGAAACCTAGCAGCTCGCTGAGCTTTCAAACTACCACAGTTCTCCTGGGAACAGCATTCTATGCTAGGTAATAGATCAGGACTAAGAAGTACAAGATTAAGAATTCTGACTTACAGGCCACATAACTGTCGGAGGGATACTGTAGAGTGTCAGGGACCCAGGACTTACTGACACAAAGGTATTAAGTAGACTATTCACTCATTCAACGCATTGTTAAAGGCCTCCTGTATACCAGGATCTATGTAACTAAAAGGGACACAACATTATCTTCTTGTTAGGGAGTAAAGAGTCTAGGGATATATACAGCATGCAGTGTGAGAGAACCACAGGCGGCATGAGATCACAAAGGAGATGACTAACCTAGCCTGAACATCAGAGAAAATCGGGGGCAAGGAGAGCTTTGGATTTCAGTGGGCAACATATAGGAGAAATGAACTCAGAGTGCTATCTTTGTTATGACTTTTTAACAACATAGAACAAGCCTGTATTTCTTCTTTTGTAGAAAGTCATTTTATGAGAACACATGTCTCTTGTATAGACTGTCTTGTGAAACACACAGCCGCCAAGGCCAGGGCACATCAACCTCCTGACAGCTGGGGTGGCAGGAGCCCAAGGGACAGCGAGATAAGCCTCCAGGTGCTTGTTCTAAAGCACCTTATCACTTTTACAGAAATCAGTGTGAAATCCCTGAGTTACCAAATCTAAATGGGCAAGCCAAAAGGACACCCAGATACTGACGCCTTTGTGTCATACCTACACCATCCATCCTGCCCCTACCCCAAACTCACACCCAGCCTGTCCCTACCCCAAACTCACACCCAGCCTGTGTATTTCTCAGCTCAATCACCATAAGTTCACATTTCTACTTTTGCCACCTCAGACATACAGAAAAACGTAGGAGGATATCATCTTCGTATTCTTTGTGTACAGTATTTTTTTTCTTTCTCCCTTTGCTCAGAGGATTGGAGCATGCTTAGGAGTAGTAACAGTAAAGTGAAGATAATTAGAAACTGGTTATGAGATGTGTTGACTTAAGCATATCATTTCTGAAATCTTAAAATGTGGAGGGGTTGTTGTTCTGGGATAGAAGGAAGCACATAACAGTTTTCTCAAAGATCATTGCTTTTTGGTCCCAAAATGTCAACTTCCTATGAAAATGCCATGTGGGCTCAGCTTTAGTATCCAGTAAAGAAGGACAAAGGACTTTGCACAGTCTTACTGGTGAGGGCTGCTCCCTCTGCTTCCTTATCTCTCTGGACGACACTGCTTCTTCCCATGTAATTATTCCGTTCTCTTGTTTGGCTTAACCACAGTTTCTCCTTCCTTCCCCTACCCTTGTCACTAAGTTCCACATTTTCTAAACCATTCTCTGTTTCATAATTCTTAAATGGCTGAACCTTACCTGATCACCTTGTTTTAATTTTTTTTAAATCTCAGATTATCAAAATATTGTTCAAGAGACTGAATAGCCAAAGGACAGGTTCCACTCGGAAAGGTACTCATTCATACAATAGAATACAAGAGATATACAGTACTGGCTGGGGACAGATAAGTGAACAATTATGAGCAGGGGGCACCCAATTGGAGTTGTCCGGTGGGCTGTTGGATATGTCTGTGCTTAGATGCAGGCTTATAGATCATAACTAGAGAATACCCAGGGATAGAGTTGAAAGTAGAACCCCAGGGAACACCAGTCATGCAAAGGAGGAATTGCCTAAAAAGAGAACTGACAGGAAGAGAGAACCCGGGGAATACTCAATGAGGAAAAAGAAGGAAAATGAGTTTGAAGGAATTATCACTGTGCCAAATACCTGCATCAAATGGTGGGTAAAGGTTGAGAGGAATGCACTGGATTTGACAGGAGGCTTCTGATGGCATTAGCCAGAGGAATGAGAGGTACAATAGCAAGTTTGGTGATTAAGAAGTGAGCAAGAACAAGAAGAGCCGAAGACAGGGTGGAGACAACTCAGGCCAGTTAACTGTGTGGACATGGAGAGGTGAGTAGGGTTAAGGATGGTCCTGAGGTTTATAACACATCTGCCTAAGCAATAGCGGGAGGAGAAGTGGTAGGTGTTTGCCTTAGAAACAGGCATGACGGACATTCCTGGGCCACCTCCAGCTAGAGGAACTGAAGGTTTGAATCTACAGGAAGATGGCATGCAGTGGGTCCTCAGTTCCCATGGAATGAAACTTCTTCAAAGGTCTTTTAATGCCTGGATTCCCAGCCCCCTCACTTGGCCACCACTGGCTTAGGGTAGGACCTTAGCAAATATTTGTTGACTGATAACTGAATGGATGAATAGATGAAACTGAATTAAATATTGTTCTGCTCTGTAATCCCTTTTGTTGCACTACAGAATGTTGTTTGTGGAAGGTGTTGTCTACTTTTCATTCCACTGAATTGTTATATAGTCTGTTATCAGGGTGCACATAATTGATAAGCTGACTGGAGAAATCCAGCTTTCTTCAAAGGCTCAGTGATCAGAAATGGGGGGGGCGGGGGGTGACCTTTTAGGAACAAAAGTTAGGACCAAGCCCAGGTCCTAACTTGGCTTGAGAACTGAAAGGCACATTGCTGCTGGAGGCCCCAGAAGGAGGCTCTGAATGCTCCTACGCATACTACCTTTACACATAGAACTTTAGCAGGCACTCCATACATTGTGGGCTAATTGAAAGGCCTTGCCTTTCAATAGTCTCTTCCAAGACTCTACAGTAAAATATAAAGTCAGATGTTAGACATCCCAAACTAACTCTCTTCATCTCCTCTTCCTCTGTCCCTAGGGGAGATATCACACCTCTGTCCCTGGGGGCGATGTCATAGCATCACACCTCTATTTTCCTTGCACCTACCCTATTTCAGACCCTCTTTATCATCAGTCTTTTTTTGTTTATGTTATATTTCTGCTTAAAAAGGAAATTCATGCTCATCCTCATCTACTCTAGTTTTGTCTCTGTTCCAATCTACTTTGTCCTGCCGCAGTTTACCTCTAACACCAATTTCAGGATGATGTTTCTGAAACACAGATTTGTAAACTATAAAAGAATGATGATTTCTCAAACAACAAAACTCATCTTGCTCTGTTGCCCCTAAATCAACCAGAGGGAAACTTTTGATCCCTGGCTAGGCAAGGTCATTGCCCCACTCAGCCAGAGGCAGCCATAGGAAGACAGGCTTTTGGCCCCCTCTGCATCCCTTAAGAATAAGTGTGTGAGTGTGTGTACGTGTGTTGGTATATGTGCGTGCGTGTACATGTGTGTGAACCTTCCTTGTTTTAGGCATTCCCAACCTGCCTTCTCTCTACCCCAGTACAGGTAGCCATTGGCTGGTTCTCCAAATCTCTTCAGGATATTTTGCACCAGTTGTTTAAAAAATTTAAAGAGATGTCCACATCATACACATCTCCTTCCCAGAATTTTCTCTGATTGCCCCAAGGGCAGGCCTGTCAATGTCTGGTTCATCTCTGGTCTAGCCGGGACCTGGCACAGAGAGGAGCAGTAAAGACATGCTCAACACCATTGTCATGGCTGGGCTATAAAGTGTGCCACCAGACTGTGGTGTGACCAGACCTGGCTGGAGAATGTGGGGTAACAGGTCCGTGAGGAATGGCCTTCATTTCCCATCCTGGAAGTGTTTGGTTTCTTACTGCCTGCCTTCACCACCCCTCTTCGTTCTCAAAGCTGATTCATACCCAGAAAATATCCCCAGCCTCTGTCGGTAAGCTCTGGCTCTTAGAACCCCATTAAATTAGACAAAGGAACTATCCATCTGCTGGGCACTTTCACGAGGCAGTTCCTCCTCTAGAAAGCTGGCCTGCCTCTGTGGCAGTCCCTAGGAACCATATTTCCCACAGATCACCTCTGTTAAGAGGTTTGCTCTCATCCTCACAATGTATCCCTGAGCACAGGCCTGCTATCTCAGCCTTACCGGTGGTCTCCCTGTAGGCAGGTCCACCTCCTCCTGTCTGTCCTCCACACCTGCCACAGAAAGATGATTCTAATGTCAAACGCACCTTGAACCCCCCACCCCACACAGATCCTTCCAGGGTTTCTACTACTTTATTTTAATTGGGGGACAATTCACACATCATAAAATTCTTAAATCGTCATACTACAGTGATACATGCATACCAATGTTTATAGCAGCACAATTCGTAATAGCTAAATCTGGAAGTAGCCAGTATACCCATCAACAAATTAATGGATAAAGAAAATGTGGTATCTATATATAATGGAATACTACTCAGCTATATAGAATGACATATTTGAAACATTTGTAGGAAAATAGATTCACTTGGAAAATATAATGTGAATGAAATAAACCAGACACACAAGTTTAAATACCGTATGGTATCTCTCATTTGAATACAAAATGAGAGGCAAAATACAAACAAAGAAAATGATAAAGGATGGATAGGAAGGGACAAGGGGATGGATCTGTTGCAATGGGGAAGTGGTCCGAGGGAACAAGGGTGAGGGGAGAGGAGGAGGGAAAGGGGAAATGAGAGGAATAAAGATGTCCCATGTACAGGAACCTAATAACCCCAATTATTGTAAATACTACATGCCATAACATGAGTTAAGACAAATAATATCGACAAGTACGAAAAAGGGGACAGGGGAACCAGAGAAGGAGGGGAGAGGGAGAAGGAAAAAGGAAGGAGATTAAAAAAAGAAACTGTAATATGTACATGTAACCACTCCCCAAGATGATTGTAAACTGTATGAATTGCAAACGTACTAATAAAATTAAAAAATTATTTTTAAATCCACCCATTTTAATTATACAGCTGAATGAGTTTCAGTAAACTTATACAGTTGTACAACCATCATCAAAATTCATTTTTTTTTTGAGATGAGGTCTTGCTATGCAGTTCAGGCTGGCCTTGAATTCATTATGTCACCCGGGCTAGCTTTGAACTCACAGCGATCCTCCTGCCTCAGCCTCCCAATTGCTGGGATTACAGGCGTGTGCCACCACGCCTGGCTCAAAAGCCAATTTTAGAATACTTCTGTCACTCCCCCAGAATTCCTTTGTGGTCTCATTTCTTGCTTATGAGTCAATCCCTGTTCTCCCTGACCCCTGGCAACAACTAATTTGCTTTCTATCACCGTAATTTTGTCTTTTCTAGAAATTTCATACAAATAGAAGCGTGCAACATGTTTTTTGTGTTTGACTTCTGTTATGGGTTGAATTGTGTCACCCTGTCCCAGATTGATACGTTGAAATCCTAATCTCCTGTTCCTCAAAATGGAACAGGAGATTAGAGATAGTCTGTAAAGGGGTGCTGAAGTTTAAACAAGGTCATTAACATGGGATTTAATCCAGTATAACCCAAATCCTTATAGGAAGCAGAGACTGGGACATTTACATACATGGAGACAAGGCTATGTGAAGACGGAGAGAAGATGACCATTTACAAGCCAAGAAGAGAAGCCTCAAAAGAAATTGACTCCACCAATACTTGATCCTGAACTTCTAGCCTTCAGAATTGGGAAACTAAATTACTACTGCTTAAGACACCCAGTCTATGGTACTTTGTTTATGACAAAAAATTAATATAGCTTCTTTCATGTCAGTGCAAATATCACTAGCTTATTACTTTTAATTGATGAGTAGTATTCCATAGTATGAATGTACCATGTTTTATTTACTAATTGGCCAGACAATGGATTGTTTCCAATTTGGGTGCTAAAACTGCTGCTACAAAATTTGCATTCAAGTCTTTATGTAAACATCTCATTTTTCTTGGGTGGATTCCAGGGCTCTTAAAATCACATTTAAACTACTTAGCTCTTCAGCCTCACCTCTCACCCCTCAGTACTTCTTCCCTCCAGCTACTTCTTGTTCTAGCAACACAGACTGCTGCTAAATCCTTACATATTCTGTGCTTTTTGTCACTTCAAATCTCTACATCCATTGAGCCCACTTCAGAAGCACCCTCCCCAGTTTCCTTTGTAGGTGCCTTCTTTACCTTCCTAACTAGTTCAGGGGTTCCTCTGTGTTCCAATAACCCTTTGAGCTTCTCTCTTTCATACTAGACTACAATCCCAATTTGACTGTTTTGTTTTTTAACTAGGCACAGTCCTTATGAAAAGAGATGATGTGTTATTTATTTTGTATTCCCAGTGTCCAGGACCTGTGTAATAATTGGTGCTCAATGAATGTTTGTTTAAAAGGGGGAAATATATGACTGGGAGGAGTGGTGCATGCCTGTAATCCCAGCTATTTAGGAGGCTGACACAGGAGGATTGAAAACTCAAGGCCGGCCTTGGCAAGTTAGTGAGATTCTGTCTCAGAATAAAATTTTAAAAAGGCACAGGTACAGTGGAAATCAGCGTGGAAGTTCCCCAAAAATAGAACAGCCATATAACCCAGCTAGACTACTACTTGGTATATACCTGAAAGAATTAAAGTCAGCATGCTATAGGAGTACCTGCAGATCCAGCACAATTCACAAAAGCCAAGGTTTGGAATCAGTCTAGATGCCCATCAGTGGAGGAATGGGTAAGGAAAATGTAGAGGTGAACAATAGAGTATTTAAAAAAAAATTCTTAGTACATATTTGCAGTGCATAATGGTTACATTCCTTGTGTGTGGTTGGTACACGTACGTAATATATCTTAATTCCTTCTTTCAGCCCTTTGCCCTCCCCTCTCTCCTTACTCTGCATCTCTTGATCCCCTGTCTCTTTGAGAAAGAGCTATCTTCCTGCTTCCTATTACCCACCTTTTACTTTGCTCTTCATTTGTAATTAGGATTTCTCACATAAGAGAAACCATGAAATATTTAAGTTGGTGTGTCTCATTTATTTCACTTAACATTATGGTCTCAAGGTGTATCCATTTCCCTACAAATGACTCAAGTTTATCTTTCTTTATGGTAAAGTAGTACTCCACTGTGTATAAATACCACATTTTATTTATCCATTTCTCTGTTGACATATAGCCCACTTCCAAGATTTAGTTATGAATTGTGCTGCTGTGGAAATGTATGTATCCCTGTAATATGATATCTTTAACTCTTTCAGGAAGATAACTAGAAGGGGGATAGCTGGATCAAAAGGAACTTCTTTAGTTTTTTGAGGAATCTCCATGCTCATTTCTGTAGTGGTTGTATTAGTTTATATTACCACCATCAGTGGTAATGTAAAGCGCTCCTTTTCCCCCCTCATCTCACCAGTATTTGTTATTTGATTTCTTGATGATGGCCATTTTTTGTGGCAGTAAGATGTTATCTCAGTATTGCTATAATTTACATTTCTCTAACTGCCAGTGATGTCGAACATTTCTTTATATATTCATTGACCACTTGTACTTCTTTTTTCTGAGAAGTGTCTATTCATTTTGGTGGCCCAGTTTTTGATTGGGTCTTTTGTTGGGGGGGATCTAATTTTTTGAGTTCTTTATTTATTCTAGATATTAGTCCTCTGAGGAATAGCTGGCAAAATTTTTTCCCATTCTGTAGGTTGTCTCTTCACTCTGTTGGTTGTTTCTTTTGCTGTGCAGAAGTTTTAAATTTTGAGATGATTCCATTTGTTGATTCTTGGTACTATTTCCTGTGAAATGAGCATTCTGTTTGGAAAGTCCTTGCCTATGCCTATCTTCCAGCAGGTTAGGTGTTTCTGTTTTAACATTTATATCTTTGATCCACTTTGATTTTAGTTCAGTACATGGTAAAAAATGTGGGTCTAGAGTCAATCTTCTGCATGTGGATAGCCAGTTTTCCCAACAATATTTATTAAAGAGGCTATCTTTCCTCTAGTGTATGTTTTTGGCCCCTTTGTCAAAGATCAAATACTTGAATGTCCTTGGGGTTGTTACTGCATCCTGTGTTCTGTTCCACTGATCCTCGTGTCTGTTTTTGTGCTAGTATCATGCTGTTTTTAATCATCGAGATTTTATAATATAGCTTCAGGTCTAAGATTGTGATGCCTCCCACTTTGCTCTTGTTACCCAGGATTGCTTTTGCTATTCTGGGTCTTTTCTTGCTCCATATGAATTTTAGGATTGTTTTCTCCAATTCTGTGAAGAATGCTGTTGGTATTTTGATTGGAATTGTACACAACAGAGCATTATTTAGACATAAAGAAAATAAAATAATGTCATTTGCAGCAAAATGGATGGAACTAGAGATAATCATGTTAAGCAAAATAAGCCAGACTCAGAAATTATGACTTATTTTCCTTAATATGTAGAATAAAAAAAAATAGATGGCATGAAAGTAGAAGGGCAGCTATTATTAGACAAGAAGAAGGGACTTGTGGGGGAAAGGAGGGTAATGAGGGAATGGATACAATCAAACTATGTTATATTTGTGTGTTAAAATGCCATATCGAAACCCAATATTTTGTAAAATATATGTACTCATAAAAATATATGAGTATATATATTTTTGAAGGACTAGGGGTGCAGTTTCATGGCCAAGCACTTGCCTAACATATGTGAGGCTATGGGTTCAATCTCTAGTACTGCAAAAGGGCAGGGGATAAACAAATGAATTAGTGTCTGAGTCAGTCACATACACACACACACACACACACACACACACACACACACTCTATATATATTTGTGTGTATATATATATATATTTCAAAATTCTCTTAACTTTCAGTTAAGTTGGGTAAACAAGACTTACTCAGAAAAACTGGTTAGAAAAACAAGGCAATGAAGAATCACTTTGTTAAAGAACACTGCACAGAGACCTCTGTTGTGATTCTGGCTTTATTGCCATGGGCAAGCTCCCTAATCTTTCTGGACTTCAGTTTCCTTATCTGGAGGACTTCAGTTTCCTTAAATGGAGATAATTAATAATCAGACTTACTTAGTTTGAGGCACTTCTGGAGTATAGTCCTAATAATTAAACAACACTTCTGGTCTGGATGGTGTTTTACAGAAGTTTACAAAGCTTCATCACATCCTTTATCTCATTTCATAAACTCTGTGAGACAAACATATTATAGCATAGCAGCCATAGAAGACTGTTAGGATGGCCAAAAATTATTCCTTTCTTCTACATACACATTTCTTTCAAAAGCGCCCTTCCACAGACTCTGATTTATCTTTGTGATAAGTTATAACTAGAGCATGAGGGCCCCCCGTTCCTCCTGTTTTCCTCTGTTTTTCTGTCTTTCTCCCTCTCTCTCTCTCTCTCTCTCTCTCACACACTGTCTATGTCTGTCTCTTTCTCTGTCTTTGTCTCTGTCTCTCTCTCACACACACACACACACGCGCGCACACACACACGCGCGCACACACACCAGGACCTTCTCACTGAGTTATGTCTCCAGCCATTACACACAAAAAATTTTTTTAAATCTTGTACAATGGAATTTTGAATTCAGGAAAATGATTGTTCTTTTAAGCCACTGTGCTTTGGTATAAGTCATTTCATAGCAAAAGCTAACTGAGAAAGATTCAGAGCAATAAAGCCTTGGAGCTAAGCAGTCTGGGTTTTAATGATAGCCCCCGCTACTTTCTAGCTATGTGGCCTGGTGCAAACTACTCCATCTCTCTGAGCTTCAGTAGCCTCACTTGGAAAATGGGGGTAACAGTAGTGTTCATTTCCTGGGGTTACAAGGATTCAGTAAGATGATCGATGCCAGACATTAGCTTGTATGCAGCTTGGCATGTGAGGATTATTGTTGCCACTCCCTATTGTTTAGATGAGTGGATTAAAGATGAAAAACTAAGCTCTGAGGTGTTTAATGACTTTCTTCAAGGTCTCACAACCATAAAATGACTGTACATGGGACTCAGACTTCCTGACCTGCGCTCAGTGTAGGATTCCTGACAGACTAGTGAGAGTGACTGGCTGGCGTTAGGAAGGGACATTTAGTCTCCACCTGGTAATAGACTGCCTTGTGTCCTGATTTCAGTAGGAAACCAAAATAGGATAGAAATTTTTTTATTACTTTTTTTTCATTTTTCTTTTCCTCAGGCAGAGTTAATGAACGATCAAACAGAAATTTAAGAAAAGTCATCAGTAGCACAAACTAGGAGTACAACTCCTTGGCCAACATTGTGAGTCTCACCCCTGTGTTTTCTGGGTTTGATTTTACTGTCTGATATGCTTTCTGTACTTTTCCAATCCACTATTTTCTCTCAATTTTTTTTATTTTAAAGAAAATAATTTATTATACGGCAATTAAAATAAGTCAAGTATATTTTTTCTATGTAATTTGTGAGTTTTCAACATCAAATAAAATACTACTTTTTCATCATTTGCTTCTATTCATCTGTTTTCTTGACCAATTCGTCATTCTTCCTTCTAAAACTTTGCTTGCCACATATGAGGCAACGAAGTATTCTTAAACACCACAGCCAATGTGCCTGAGCATTCATCTGCAGCTACCTACATGCTTGTTACATGCAATCGTGGTCATAGCAAATTTCTTCAGTCATCTTGTGGGACAAGTTTTTGAAAAACATCTGCTTGACAACCTTCATACTTCTTCAAAACACGTAGACTTTGTTCTACCTTGAAAAGCCCAGCATGGGGCCCATAGGCTCTGCCACCACCTTGTCCACATTCTCCCAGTTTTCTTAATTCAGCCCTCACCCTTTTTCCTGGAGGTCTGCAGTGACCTCCAACTTCTTTTTGGGTCTTCCACTGTAATGTCGTCTTCTTTTCTCTCGCCCTTCTCCAGCCATACTTTCACTTTTGTGCTACACACACCTGCAGCTTCCTAGAGGATGGCTTCCACTCACGAGTTTTTATCTGGGTGCCAGCTAGATGGTTTCTGGGTGTTGGGACATAAGACCTTTATGTGCCTTATACATCCCAACCCTGAAACGAGTGTATTGGAGTAAATGTCCCACAACAAGTTCTTCCAGATGTGACCCTTTATGAACCTAATAAAGGATTGGCAGGTACATACTATTAATGAGCAGCAGATGGCAGAGTCACTTCTCCTTTGTTATCTACCATGAAGAACTGCTGGTGTTCCTCACATGGAGAATAACAATGAACGTGGGACTTTTCCCCCAGTACTGAGGATTGAACCCAGGGCCTTCATGGAACTACAACCCCAGCCCTTTTTTATTTTGAGACAGGGTCTTGCTAACTCGCTAAGTTTCCCAGACTAGGCTTGAACTTGCCATACTCCTGCCTCATCCTCCGTCAGTGTTGGTATTACAGGTGTGCACTACCACACCTAACCCCCAGTCCTTTTTATTTTTTATTTTTTTTAGTCCTATTTATTTATTTATTTATGTTTACTTTGAGACAGAGGTCCCCTAAATTGCCCAGGTGACCTCAATCTTCCAATTCTTCTGCCTCAGCATCCTGGAATGAAGTACTGATATATGCTACAACATAGATGGACTTTGCAAACCTGCTGAATGAAATAAGCCAGTCATAATGACCACATGCCATATGATCTCATTCATATGAAAGATCAGAGGAAGGCAATCTATAGACAGAAAGTAGATTAGTGGTTGTTCAGGGCTGAGGAGGGATGGGAGGAGAAGTCAAGAATGCCAGCTAAAAAGTGTGGATGGGGTTTCTTTTTGAGATTGTGAAAATATTCTAAAATTGACTGTGGTGATAGTTTCACCTATCTGTGAAAATCAAAGCCACTGAATTGTATACTTTAAACAGATATATGATACGTGAATTATATTTTAATTAAGTTTTTTTTAAATGGCAGAAACAAAAGGAACTAAGGCAGGTACAACGTTAGCCCAAATCATACAGAACCAATTCAGTAAGGACACCAATGCTACCTCTATCTCTGCCCAGAACACTGTACCCAGAGGCTACCACTTGCTCTGCTAGCATTGCTGTCCCCAATTGTAGATGCTACTGTCACTTCTCCCACCACTGCCCAAAATGAACTCTACTCTTAACTTATTTATTTAATTATTATCTTATTTTAATTTGCAGTGCTGAGAATTGAACCCACAGCCTCTCACATGCTAGGCAGTCTACCACTGGGCTACCACCCATCCCAGCCCTCTCTTATTTTTTGCAGTAAATGTTTCTTCTTTTCTTTTTTTTTTTAGACAGGGTCTCACTAACTTGCCCAAGCAGGACACAAAGTTTTGATCTTCCTGCGTCAGCCTTCCTCATTGCTGAGATTACAGGCATGCATTACTATGCCTGGTTCATCACCTATTTCTTAATCAAAGTTCTGGGAGAATGTACTTCATTGATTGAATCTATATCATACATGTATACTCTAGCTGTGAGATGCTAGGAAAGCAAATATCTGGCCTTTTTCAATTCTATAATGGAACACAAGATCTGTCTCCTTCCAAGACTCATATAAAGGAGAATTCTCCAAATATACAAAAAGGTTTTTTGGTTTGCCCACCTCAAACTGGCAAACCAAACACAACAACAAACAAAACATTTTAAAATTCAATATATATAAGATATATATATATAGTTAAAATGTAAATATTTCAGATTAATGTGTCCTTCAAAATACCCATAAACTCATGCAAGACCCACTGCAAGACCCCATGGAATTAGAAACAAAATATAGACTCTGTTCTCAAGGAGTTTACAGTTGAACAGGGAGAAAATTGAGTGTTGTGGGTCCCTTGCTAAAAGTATAAAGGGCATGAAAGAGATGCTGGCCAATTCTTGTTGGAGGGTAGAGATGGAAAGTCTTCACAGAGAAGATGACTTTGATAAAGAGTCTTAAAAGGAGGGTTGGTGCCTTGCTAGGCAAAAGGAAGGAAATAAAGGTGTGGACCAGCAAAGTATATTGGAGAAAACTATGGATAAATAAATTTTGGAAGTAGATGGATGGCACAGAGCTGCAAACAGAATGGAGAAGAGATGGGGTAGCAAATTGCTGTACATGTTTTGGGTTGATGAACTGTGGGACCTCTTTTTCATGTTTGGAGAGTTTCCCATCTTGTAAGACAGACAAAGCCAGGAAGGGCTCCCTTTACAGGAAGGGAAAATGCCAAATTAATTTTTCCAGCATCTCCTACAACTATAGCAAGCCATGTGCCAGCCTAGAGTGACCTAAGCTCTGCAAGTCACAGACTCCTGCCTTACATAGACTCAGAATCAAGAGCTGTTGAGGCAAAGCAGCTGGGCATACAGAATCATTGCGAGCCTTGGCTGGCAGCAGAGACAGCAGTTGTAGTAGCAGAGTCCAGGGTCTGGCATTGTTTTATTTTTATTTATTTATTTATTTTTAGTATTTTTTTCTTTCAGATGTTGTCTTTTTTTTTTTTTCTGTTTTGGCTTTGTCTTCTTGATGGCACATGTGGTGGCTGCCCTCCCCAGAGCAGTAGCTGTGATGTGTTCACTGAGCCAGTTCTACATAGTGAATTTGGGAGCTGATTCTGCATAAAAGTTCCAATCCTGGTTCTTTGGCCCTCCAGGAGATTCCATGAGCTCTCTAATATCTTTCAACAGTTCATTTTGTGCTTAAATTAACAAGAATCTGTTTCTATTGCTTGCAATAAGGAAGCCTGCCTGATAATGATGACAAGGATCCAGAGCTACCAGCAGCTTATGCAGACCAGGATGCAAATAATAGTAAGAGAGAGAATATGATATGATGTGAAAGTCCTTAAGCTCTGGAGCACTTACATCCATGTCTTAGCTTCTCACCTATTCAGCTCAGGCTGCTATAACAAAATACCATAGACTGAGTAGCTTAAGCAACAGATATTTATTTCCCATAATTCTGGACAATGAGAGGGCCAAGAGGAAGTTGCTAGCAGATTCAGTGCTCGGTGAGGACCTTCTTCATAGTTTGTTGATGGACACTTTCTTACAGTAGCCTCTATAGCAGAGTCGATGAGCTCTTTTCTCTTTCTTTACTTATAAGGGCTCCAATTCTATCATAATGGCTTCACTCTAACGATACCATCTAAACCTAATCACCTTATAAAGGCCTCAGCTCTAAATACTACTATCACCTTCAGAGCTAGGGCTTAACACCTAAATTGTGGGGCAGGGACACAAGCAACCAGTCCACAGCAACCTATTAGCTGTGTGATGTTGAACAAGTTGATCATCTTTCTAAGCTCCAATTACCTCACTTATAAAATCTGGATATCAAAATAGGGATTCATTCACAGGGCTGTTGTGATGATCAAATGAAATCATGGACATGAAAATGTTTTGTGCCCTATAGATGAGTTCAACAAATATTTGCAATTTACTTTAACAGTGTTAAAAACAAAGTTTTGTGTTTTTGTTTTTGTTTGGGGGGCACCTTTGTTCCTTTTCTTTCCTTTTTTTAAAAATTTTATTTTAATGGTACACTTTACATGTACATAGTGATAACATTTATCATAGGGGATTTGTACCTGTACATGGTATATCTTGTTGCTTCTTTTTTTCTCATTCCCCTTCCCTTCCTTCACCCCCGCCTCCCTCCTTATTTACAAAAGCTTTGTTTCCATTTTTCCTTCTAGTTCTTATTTCTCTTGTCCCTCTGTTCCTTTCTCCCTTCCCCTCCCTTGTTCCCTTTCCCATTTGAACATTTTCTTCTCTTTCCCAATATAATATATTTTATTCTTTATTTACACTTTCAGTTTCTCACACCAGAGAAACAATGTGGTATTTAAACATGTGAGTCCAATTTATTTCACTTAAGAGTATGGTCTCAAGATGCATCCATTTACCTAGAAATATCTCAAACTTATCGGTCTTTATGGCAGAGTACTACTCCACTGTATGAAAAAAATCACATTTACTTTATCCATTTCTCAGTTGATGGGCATTGGGCTGTTTCCAAGATTTAGCTATTACAAGCTGTACCAGTATAAACATGGGTGTGTATGTATCGCTGTGGTTTGATGTTTTTAATTCTTTTGGGAAGATACCAAGAAGGGGAATAGCTGAGTCAAATGGAACCTCTAGTCCTAGTTCCCCGAGTAATCTCTACACTGATTTCCATAGCAGTTGCACCAGTCTACACTCCCACCAACAGTGGAGAAGCGTTCCTTTTTCTCCACAGCCTCTCCAGGATTTGTTATTGGCTGATTTGTTGGTAATAGCCATTCTTTCTGGAGTGAGATGGAATCTCAGTGTCGTTTTAATTTGCATCTCTTGAATGGCAAAAGTGCTCTTTGGAAGCAGAGGGAAGAACAACCCCTGAACCCACCAGAACACCACTGCATCCAGCATCCAGTGCCTATGTCCTCCTGCCATTGTCACCATGCTGAAGGGGATGGTTACAACTTGTATCTAGATGTCCTCCAAAGCCTCATGTGGCCATATGTGGGGCTTTTGGGAGGTGGCTGGATCTAGGGTGTTTGATTCTTAAGGATTAAGGATGTGGTGCTGTGATTAATGGTGCAATGCAGGGATTAAGGGTGCCTCACCCTGGGTGTGAGTGCTACCCAACCTAAGGGCAGGTATCCTGGCTGGAATATAAGTGACAGAAAAAAAGCTGCAGTGGTTGCTTGCTGCTTACTACTTCACTGCTGGCTGCCTTCTGCCCTGGCTGCCTTCTGCCTGCCCTGCCTTCTGCCTTTACTGCTGGCTGCCTTCTCCATGCCCTGCTTTGCCATGGACTGTTTCTGCTCTGTGATGTTCCTCTGCTGTGCCACTCTACCTTGGAGCCAGCTGACTATGGACTGAAACCTTTACAAACTGTGAGCTGAAATACACCTTTTCTCCTTTAACTTTGGGTGTTGGGTATTTTGTTTCAGCAAGGACAAAAGTAATTAAGACAGGGATGCTAAAAGAGATAAAGCCAAGGTGAAGGATAAACCACAGAGAAGATTCACAAGGTTGTCTGCTAAATCTGCTGCTCCAAAGCCAGAGCCCAAGCCTAAAAAGGCCCCTGAAAAGAAGGGAGAGACAATACACAAAAGGAAAAAGGGAAAAGCTGATGTCAGCAAAAATGGGAATGACCCTGCAAAAAATGGAGATGCCAAAACAGATCGAGCACAAAAAGTTGAAGGTGCTGGAAATGCCAAGTGGAGTGTATACATTTTTAGTAACTGTGTACTTCTGATGACTGTACAATTTGTTTTTTTGTTTTTGTTTTTGTTTTTGTTTGAGCTTGGGATCGTGACTGTACAATTTGAAATACTATTTTTATCAAGTTTTATAAAAATGCAGAATTTTGTTTTACTTTTTAAAAAACTGTGTTGTTAGCACATAGAACGCTTAGATGTTGTTTTCTGGGGAAGGAATATATGTCACTAATACAAGGACTCCAAAGCTGGATTGATGTGGGGAAAACACCTTCCCCTGCTAGTTTTGAGAAACTTCCTCTTGGCTCCCAGGAAGAGGAATTCCCTAATGTTGACACATGCAGCCACCTTGACACAAATGCCTGTGGTATGACAAAACTTCTAGTTCATTTTCAAGTCCTCCTTTCCTCTGCCATCAGCGTAGACCTAACTCCCTTAAGCCCAGAAACCTACTGGGACCTAATGCCCTAAAATTATTGTTACCAGTATGTCAGGCAATCTCAACTTGCCAGTGACATTGAGATGGTGTCCCACAAAAACAATGATTTCCTTTTCCAGATTGTGGATCTTCAGATTGATAATTTGACATTTTCATTTCATTTCCTGAAAGTCAGGATCGGCTTGTGAAAAGTTGTTAAACAACATGCTAAATATGATACGTCAACCCTTGCTCTAAACTTTTCCTATTCAGGGCATCAAATGACAACTTCATTAGATTTTATAGTGGATTTCTGATTTTTGGTAGTCCATGTAAGAAGGGAGTTTGAAAATTGTTTTATGCTGTTAATGATTGTATGCCTATGTCCTGCCTGACAAACCATGTTTATGAAAAGTATATTTAATAAAGCTGGATACGATTTGAAAAAAAGAGTGCTCTTTAAACATTTGAGGTAAGAAAAAAGAATGACAACTTTTTTTTTTTTTTTTTTTGGTGGTATAGGGGTTTGAGCTCAGGGTCTTAACACTGAGCTACAGCCCCAGCCCTTTATTTTTATTTTGAGACAGGGTCTCCCTAAGTCATTAAATTTCCTATAATGGGCTCTAATTTGTGATCCTCCTGCTTCAGCCTTCCAGAGTGCTAGGATTATAGAGGTGTGCCACCACATCTAGATAATATCAATTATTTTTAAAGCAATTGCTATGTACCACGATAAATGTTTTACCAACATTATCCTCCTAATGGCCTGAAGTGACTGCTGTGGTTTGTCCCTCCATATTGAAATTTGGTTCCCAAAGCAAGTGTTGAGAGGTGGTGGGACCTTTAAGAGATGATTAAATTGTTAAGAGGGATTGAGCTAGGGATAGGGCAGGGCTAAGGCTGGCTGGCAAGGGAATGTGACCTGGAGGAGTGGCTTGGACCCAATTGCAGCCCCAGGGGAGTGGCCTGGACCTGATGTCAGCCTGAGGCACCAATTTCAAGCACCACCCCTCTCATGTGGATAAATAGAGCAACACTGGAAGCAAGCTCTCTCACTCTTTCTCTTTTTTTCTAGGGCACTGCTAGCGAAGGAGCTCTCCCTTTTCCCTCCCATAAAAGACAGTTGTGTCCCAGCCCCACTGCTACCGTGCCTTTTTCCTGGTAACCCCTACTGTGCCTTTTAGGCCTGGTACACATTTTGCTGTTTCTATTGTTGTGCTCAACTTTCCTTTTCTTCTTTTCTCTATAATTTTAAATAAAACTTTAGACTTACTTTTTGCCGCCCTTGTTCAATTCTTTGTTCAAGGAGGGGAATAACCCAGAAATACTGGAACCTACCAGATAATAGGATTAGTACAACTCTTAAGGGACTAGATTAGTTAGAGAGAGAGAGCAGGTTACTGTTTAAGTGAGTTTGGCTTCTGCAGCTTCTCCTTGCTTTCTCTTTTGTATGTGCTCACTCACCCTTCCTCTTTTCTACCATGATATGACACAGCCTGAGGCCCTTACCAGAGACTGAGCAGATGCAAGCCAAATAAACTTCTTTCCTTTATAAATTATCCAGTCACGAGTATTCAGTTATAGCAAATGGAAACAGACTAAGACTATGACCAACATTCTTGCTTGCCTGGCCCTCTCCTGGTTCTAGCCCTGGAAGTCTCACAGGCTGGGAATCCCCTAAAATGTGGGCAGAAGTTCGAGTACTATGCTTATTTTACATATGAGAAAAACAAGCCTTAAAGAGATTATGCAACATGTCCAAAATCACACTTAGTAAGTGACAGAGTCAAAATTTGAACCCAGATTGTCAAGGAGAAAATATGGGGGGAGAAGTTTAGAACAAAGAATGGAGTATCAAACCCTTATCCTTTGGCCACATGACCCCATCTCAAACTCAGCTTGGCAGTTTGGTCTTAGTAGATATGTTGGAAGATTTCCCAGAGGAAAGCCAAAAGGTGGGCCCCACCCACTCCTCCAAGCCAGTCCCCAGAAGATTATGGTGCTTTGTTCTCGTGTTTTTTTTTAAACTTCATAGAAATTCTCCCATTTCTATGGGGTAATTAAGCCTCTTATATCTCATCCTGTTTATATTTTGCCTTTGTGTTTTGTTTTGCTTATGAATGAAAGAACAATTTAGCCTTCCTAATCCAGATTGTTTGATCCCTTAAAGCAGGTGGTTTGGAGTCTTGAGCAACACCATTACTATAAATACTAGGATGGAGAATTCTGTGCCCAGCCAGCATCAAAAGCAAAGAATTTCTCACGTTAATGGGCAAGTTTTGCTTTGGGTGCAGAGAGTGTAGCCAAGAAAGAAAGCAAGCCTGGTGAGCCTGAGGATTAAGCCTCTTTTCTGCTCAGATATGCCTGAATTTCCCCTACCTAACCTCCCACCAGTTCACCCTCATGCTGTGTTACCAAATCCAGCATCTGGAGGCTGGCCTGTGGCCTCTAACTCTGCCCCTTGGAAACTGTGATCTAAATAAGTCTCTTCCAGCTCTGAGTTTTAGTTTTCTCATATGTCAAATGAAGGAATGAGATTGTGAGATTAGATACTTTCCCAGTGGTCCTTATAGGACTGACACTTGTAGGACACTATAACAATACACATAATTGAACTGCTTCTGAAGATAGGCTCTGGGCTAAGTAATGTGTGTGAGTGGATGTGAATGTATGTACATGAGCATTTCAGTGTGTGACAGTGTGTGTTATTGTGCATGACCATGCACATAGATTGTCCACAAAAAAGACATCCTTAGGGTTTTCTTGACATTCCAGGTCTGTGGAATCCCCTTCAACACACTTCTACTAACTCGCCTGAAATTCCTTTCCACACACAGCTCTCCTAGAAGGTAGAAGTAAAGATATTTATCTTGGTGAGATAGCATGGAGAGCAAGAATGAGCTCTGATTCTCAGTTAGACTTGGGTTTGAATCCTTGCTCCATTCCTTACTTCAAAAGTGACCATCAGCCAATTAGTCACCTAAGCCTAAATTTCCCCCATGGAGCTCATGGTTCCTAGTTCAGCATAGTCATAAGGCCAGAATGAGATGAGTACATGAAGTACCTGACACAGAACCTAACACAAGGGACACTCTCAGGGAGAACCAATGTAGTCAAGATCAGTAATTTTCAAGGGCCAATGCAAAATGGGAATATGGGGTCTCTTACTCAGGAATGACCAGGCATTTTGAGATGGCAACAGCAGAGAACTAGGAACAAAGCCCTTCTTAGATCATGGCCCTGGACATCTACACAGGTCAGTGTTCATATTAATTTCCTTCGTTTCCAAGGACTGATTTGTTTGTTTGATTTTGATTCAGCAGAGGATAATAGAGAATGGAGAAGCTTCAAGATTCAAGGAAATGACTCTCCAGGACTGAAAGCCTTGCTAGACCAGGATGAGGTAGGAAGGAATCTTCTAAAAGTGCCCTCAAATCAAATTCAAATCAAGTAGTGGGCCTCTGAGCCACCTATATCCCCTGGGTTAACCAAGGAGGAGAAGATATTCGTCCACTGAAAGCTTTAAAAGGTTCACCACCACTGGTCTAGAGGATTAAATCCAAACTCCTTAGCCTGGTAGCGTGATCCCTTTCCTCATCCCACTCTTCCCCAAGGTCTGTTCATATGGGAAGGCTTGCTATTCCCCCAGTCACACCACATTCTTTCATGCTTCTGTGGCTTTGGCTGTGCTACTCTCCTACTTCTGAGAGCTTCCCAGTCTCAGAAGAACTGTCCTATGTCTCCGAAGCACAGCTGTCACCGTGGGGAAAATTTCAAGGAAGGAGTAAATTCCCCCTCCCTGGGAGTCCAGAAGGAAGAGCCGCCTCTCATACAATTCTAGGTGGGAGCATGCTAAGTCTTTTTTTTTTTTTTTTTTTTTTTTGAGACAGGTTCTCTCTCTGTAGTTCATGCTTGCCTTGGGCTTACTATGTAGCCCAGGCTGGCATTGAACTTGTGGCGATCCTCCTGCCTCTGCCTCCCAA
>PVJO010009231.1:0-31969 GCA_004026905.1 Hystrix cristata
ATTTATGTACATTCCTTTCTAGATTTGGTCTGTATGCAAAAAAATTTTTTTTTACATTTTTAAAATCATGGTGCATCATATCATTATGTATTGTTTTAAATTTATTCTTTAAAAATTAAGTTTCCCATGTTGCTACCAAATCTCCATCAATGAATGTCATTTTGAAGGGCTACATAACAACCCCTGCCTCTTCTGTGGATTGACCTTTGTTTTTTGTCTCCCTCCCTGTACTGTTTTCCCCGAACTCCTGGTGTGACAGCAACATGTAGGTTCTGGCCAACAGTTTCCTCCTCTGGCTGCACCTGGCTGTTCTTAAGAGGCAGCTTGGAAAGGACATGCACGCAGGCTCTGCTGCTAATGTGCTACCAGCTTAGACGGGGCTTCCTTGCCCATCCCTCCTCAATGAGCTCCTGGGTCCTTTTTCCTTTTTTTTTTTTTTTTTTTTGGTGTGTGTTTTTTTTGGTGCTGCGGATGGTCCTTTTTAATAAACAATGATCGGTTCTGCTCCGCCACTTCACGGGGCACAGAAGCTCTGTTCTAATGCACTCATACCCCGCCGTTGCTACCCAAGAGCTGGAAATAAGGACACTCAGGTCCCAAGTCCTCTCTGAGGCACAAGACCTTAAAATCTCCCTAGGAAACATCTGTGATAATCATGTTCTCTGCCAGGGCACAGAGAAGGCACTTAGAAGATACCAGCATAGGACAGCAGGGGAGGCGGTAGGGCTTGGTGACAGAGCAAACAGGGGTAGGCCCCCTGCCGGCTCTGTTCCCAACACTCTGCAGCTGCCAGTCTTAAACCTGGGAATCTCCTCCCATGATCTCACTGGCACCAAGAGGAAACTATGCATCTGGTCCAACATACTCACTTCACGGATGGGAAAAACTGAGGGCCTGAGGGGAAGGGGTGCCCATGAGCACCATTCTGGATGGCCCCTGAGCTGTTTTCAAAGCATCCTGAATGGGTGCTTTTGAGATCTGAAAGCAGAAAGCAGCAGCTCCTCAAGTGAGACTAAGTTTGACTTGGCACTACTTCCTGAAAAATGTGAAAAGTCTTTTCAGATCCTTTAAGCCAGGAGGCTCCTGGGAAACCTGAACATTACTCCAGGTGGCTGGGAGGCACAGGTGAAGAAGTGAAGGTGCCAAGAGCTGTGTGAGCAGGTAAGGCAGCTAAATCCAGAGCTCCCTGGGCCTCTCATCTCACTTGCCAGGGACGAGAGTCTGAGGAGCGTGGTGCCTGCCACTGGCAAATGCCTCTGGGAGGAAACAGTCTTCCCATTGCCTGTCAGGATGGCTGACTCTGTGCTTGACCTCAGCTAATCTGGCAGCTCATGGGGAAGACACCACCCCCATATCTGCTCTGCATCTCAAACACACCAAGAGAAGAGTGAGACACAGAGGGATTGCTATTGATTTTCACTTGTGCGGGCTGACCTAACAAAACCAATCCGTCAAGCGCCTGTCTGCCTCTGCCTCACACACTTATCCTAACCATGTGCAAATAAATGGAACTAGCACTAAGGGTGATTTGCCAAGGTCCAGCTGGGTGCGGGCCCTGGCTTCTGCTGATGGGGTGCAGGCCAGGCTGGGCTAAGATCAGCCCAACAAATGCCCCCTGTTGATCTGCCATTAATTAGTGACATTCTGGGAGGCCTGACGACCACTCCCACACTGGGAACTGGTTGGCCACACCTGGGAGGGAGCTTTGAGGGACCCAGCCCAACTTCCATGAGCTTCAACTGGGCATCCTCACTTGTTTCCTAGTCACTGGATTTTAGAGGGTTTAATAGAGTATATGTACAACCACGAGGCACTGAATTCTGGTACTGGCTCTACCACTGGCCACACGTCCTTGGGCCAGCTATGAGATGGAGAAAATATCATATACAGGGGTCTAGGACCCATAAAGGTCCTGGGTCAAATTGAGTGTCCAATCCCAATTCTGCTAGCTCCTGGCTGTGGCCTGGGCAGACACCCCAGCCGTCAGTGCCTTACTTTGCTCAACTATACTATGGGGCTGAAAACAGTACCTACCTCCCAGGGCAGAGGTCATCAGGACTGAATGAGACAATGGAAAGGGCCACGGAACCTCCAACCCTCCAGCCCTCTCTTCCATAGGCAGCAACTGGGGGGTCAGAGAAGGGTCTGGTGTGCCCACAGTCACACAGCAAGGCAGAACAACACGAGGAGCAGTTAAATGGAGAGGCAAGCAGAAGTTCAATACAAAGAGCACAGGGACCACCCTGCCCTCTTGTCCTCCAGCTGGCAGCTGTCACTGAAGAACAAGACATGGGAGTGGGCCATGGCATGTCACAGATTGTTGCCGGAAAGGGTCAGAAAATTTATTTGCAGGCCTGTGTTGTTTCTGAATATACAGGTTTCCTGCCATCCAGGGGTACGGATAGAAGTGGTATCCGGTGCACGAGGTCTGGGGAGCTTGTTTTGGGGCTCTGTCCCCCGCCCTTTCCCACAAGCGCAGCTGGAGAGAGGTTCCTCACTGGCCCGTGGGCTCCTCTGCTGAGGGTTAAGGCACTGTGTGTGATAGTAGAAAGTGCTCCTAGATGGCTGATGGGCAACGAGGTGGCCTTCTCAGGGGCTGCAAAGCTGAGGCTGTTGAGGGGTCAAGTTGAAGTTGGAGCCCCTAAGAGGCCAGCTGGAGAGGAGGCCTCAGGAAGGAATCATGCCTTTGCTTCTCTTGCGGTCAGCCATGGTTCTCCGATTGTGGTTGGCTCTTGTTGCTTTGTTGGCTTCCTTCTTCCGGCGTTCCTGTGTTGTCTCCCGGCTCTGTCCATGGCCCCGGGTGCTGCCTGCCACTGCTGTTGAGCTGTCATGCCGGTACCTGAGGGAGCAAAAACCCACCCCAAAGAACCCATCAGCTGGAAGAGGTCTGCTGGGAAGAACCCACAGCCTGCCACTAGCTAAGGACACACAGCCTGGGCCAGGTGACTTACAGTCCGACTTCAGGTGGGAAGGGAAATGAGAGGTAGGGCTTGAGGACTCTGGCCAGCCCCTCCACCTGGTGTTTTCTGTAAGCCTTCCCTCCAGACAGGCTTATCGCTAAGTTGTGGGGGAACAAAACCAGAGGGCTGATCACAGCCCATGCAGAGAGCGGGAGGGTTTAGGTGTGTCCTCTCTTCTCCATCCAGGGCCATTGCTGCAGGTGAGACACTTCTGTCCTGCACCCAAGATCCTTGCTTGGTGGACTCCAAACACACGCTCATAGACACGACCTGGGATCTTTTTAGCCCATGTCAAGTGTGAGATTTTTTCCAGAGCTCCATACTCAGGGTTTTGGGATGAATAAGAAGTCAGAGTGGCTTTGCTCCCTGCTCAAGAAGCTTCTCACTGGGCATGGTGGTACCTGTAATCCCAGCACTCTGGGAGGCTGAGTCAGGATGATCACAAGTTTGAGTCCAGCCTGGGTAACTGAACAAATTAGCGAGACCCTACCTCAAAACAAAAAAAATGGCTGGAGATGTAGCTCAGTGCAAAAGCCCTGGGTTCAACCAGGGCTGCAAAAACAAAACCAGAAACAAAAACCTTTCTGTGGCTCTTCCACTGTCTTCAGAGTGAGACCAGATGCTTTCTCTCTTGGTGAAGCCTCCTGCACCAGAATAGCAGTGCTGTATGTGTCCCAGGACGAGGACCTGGGCTTATACCCCTGGCTTGGCCTTAAGTGGAGGCAGATCCTCAGTCCCTCTGGGTTGTTTCCTCAGGGTAAAGGCAAGGGGGCTAGATAGAGGAGTCTCAGGCTACATGTTGACTTTCTCCCTGACCAACTGCTTTCTTGCCTTTTTGCACTCATGACAAATTCCTCTGCACCTTTTCCTTAAAGCCCCAGCTTAAGTGTCCCTCCCACACTTTTCTCAGCCATAAAGGATGTGTGGCTCACTAGGCGCTCTCAGATTTTATGCTCTACCTGACACCAACCAGCCCTGAATATGAGGGACCCCAAAGCTGAGCTGAGTGATCTGAGCTTGATCTCTTTTTTCAAGAGATGAGTTCTCACTATGCTGTCCAGGTTGGCCCCAAACTCTTAGCATCAAGCGATCCTCCTGCCTTAGACTCCTGAGTAGCTGGGTCTACAGGCATGTGCTACTGTGCCTGGATTGGGCTAAATCTTTGGTCTACCACCTACTGCATGACCTTTGGTAGTTTACATAACATCACTGGGCTTGAGTTCCCTCATCTGTAAAATGAGGATAATGATAATTGTATCTACTTCTTTGGGGAGTTGTGTGAGCTACATTAGCACACAAGAAGCAATTAGGGTTTATGTGTGGGTTCCTTGAGTGGTCAGGTGGGCCTTTCCCAGGTGGGTTTCTTCTCACCAGAGTTAGCCCCTTGAATACTTACCCCTTCCTGGCAAGGAAGGCCATGCGCCTGGCTTCTGCCCTCTCCCTTAGTACTGCAGGGTCCTGCACGAAATGGTCAGGCTGTGGAGGGAAGAGGAGACAAAATTACACGAGTTGCCCCAGTTCCCTTAGCTACCGTGGGACCACACTTGAACCAATCTTGTTGATGTCCCCCCCGCCGGGGTGGGGCTCCAGCAGGCAGGGGGAGCCCAGGAATGCAGCTAGCTTGTTGTAGTCTGAGACTTCCATTGGGAGGGGAAGGCAGCTGAAGAGCCAAGGCTACTCGGACAGGCTGTAGGGGTAAATGGACCACAGCTGAAGTGTGACAACGACAAACGGGACCAAAGAAGAGGAAGCCAGGATGGCCACTAGGACAGGCCACACAAGGTCAAGAAAGCCAAGTGAGCCCCCTCTCCCCACACTGGCTTATCCTGGGAGGCGGAGACCAGGCCTCACTCTGGTACCACCAGCAGGGCACAGTGGGAGTGCTGACCTTGAGGACAGCTTTCTGTGCCAACACTGCAAGAAGCCTGTACCAGTGCAGGGGAAACAATGACCTAAGGGTCACAAGCAGGCTTTGGTGGCCAGTGGTTTGTTAAAAAAAAAAAAAGAAAGAAAAAAAGCAAAACAGATAAGGATAATAGCATGTGAAAGTAGGCAAATTTTATATAACGATTTGGGCTGTTCCCTGGGCTGGAAGGAAGAGAAATCTGTGAAATTCCGGGATCCTGCTCTTCCAGGGCACGTTCCCCACCACTCAGTGCAGTTCCCACCAGCAGCCTCCTTGGTTATTCCGGTGACCTGGCCCTGGAAACAGCTGAATCTGTCACCTTGGTGGGAGAGCACAAGGGCGGCAGGGTTCTAGGCTGCCACCCCATTGACTTGAGTAAAACTTCTTTGATCTGTTTTACGTTGAGATTCTAGTTAATAGTTCAGTCAAAGAAAAAGTTTAGCTGCTAAAAGCAGAATTTTCAAACCCACAGGTACAGATGACCTCCAAGGCCCCCGGACTCTTAACTCCTCTTTGATTTTAAGAATTGTCAGCCCAGGCACGGCAGCTGACAGCTACCCTTCTCCCAGCCCCAGGCTCCTGGGCCTAATGAACCTGGCAGCTCAAAGGCCTGGCCTCTAATCTGTCCCCTGGGCTCTCACCAAGCAACCGAGGCGAGTTCTGAGCCACAGTGATCCAGGAAGACAGCCTGGGCTCCAAGGGATCTCCCTTCCCCCGCAGTGATGCTGGGGCTGCCTCAGGGCAGATGCAGGGAGGGAGAGGGGCTCAAAACTTCAGAACTGTTTTGCTTCTTTATCTGCCACCCCCACCCTGCCACCTGCCAAGGAGGTACCTTGGGGCCCTCATCTTCAGCCTCCTCCTCCTCTTCATCCTCCTCCTCCTCCTGCCCTTCTCCGGGTACTTTGGTTCTCAGCACCTGAGGGATGGTGAAGGGCCTGCAGGTTTGGAGAGAAACTGAGATCAAAGACTAGGTTAAAGCTGGCAGGGGAGCCTCTGGAACAGGAAATCTGGTGTAGAGAAGGGGCCACCAGGGCAGGGGCAGGCTCAGGAAGCTGGGAACACCACAGGCCTTTTCAAAGCCAGCTTTGCTCCAGCCCTCAGATTCTTTTTTTTTTTTTGGTGCTGTGGCTCAAACTCAGGGCCTTGTGCTTGCAAGGCAAGCATTCTAACCGCTGAGCTAAATCCCCAGCCCCCAGCCCTCAGATTCTCTTCATGGACCAGGATCTGATGGGGTAAGGGGAAGATTAGGAAAAGGCTGAGCTGGGGCTCTTCAGTCTTTCCTTTAGTCAGGGCAGCTCTGCTTTGATCTGTTTTGGGGAGTCCCCATAAGATTCCACTGGGAAAAATGTTCTGCCCTGGGGGGCTGGGGATTTAGCTCAAGCGGTAGAGTGCTTGCCTAGTAAGTGCAAGGCCCTGAATTTGATCCCCAGCAACACCCTCCGCAAAATGTTCTGCATGTAAGAAGAAAAATGCAGGCTTGACATGGTGGCACTGGACTCAGTAGGCTGAGGCAGGAGGATCACTGCGAGTTTGAGGTCAGCCTGGGTTCCCCAGTGAGTTGAAAGTCAGCCTGAACTACATAGTGAGACCCTGTCTAAAAAAAAAATAATAATAAAATAAATAAAAATAAGGGCTGCCACACTCAGAATGGACTGAGGTGGAGGAACACTGGAGTAGGAGTCAGGAGGCCTGTGAATGGGCCCTGGTTCTGTCCTTACTTGCCCATGTGATCAGGCCTGGCTTCTCATTTGGACACACAGAGGGTGATGAGAGACCCCTGGGCCTGAGAGCTGCTCTGCTCTGAGAGTGCCACCACCCACTAGCTCACCTGCGGCTGATGAGCTCGTCATCCGAGTCCGCATCATTGGCGCCCACCTGGTTGCCATCGTAGGTGTCATCATATTCATCCTCATAGTCTTCACCACGGTATTCACCGGGCTGCAGTGGCACCTGCAGTTGTGGCAGCATGGGTCAGAGGAGCTCAGGCACCAGTTGGGTCTCCCATGCCCAGCAGAGGCCCCGCTCGGCCAGCCTACCTCCTCCACCACCACACTGTACTGCTCATAGCGCTGGCGCTGTGCCGCCACCTCGTGCTTGTCGTTCAGCAGACTCCGGGTGTTCCCCTCCTTCCTGGGGACAGCAGAGAGAGGAAGGAAACCATCAGGTTTAGATGGCGGTGGGGTGCAGAGGATCCAGAGACACCAGGCTTACTTTGCCACACCTGGGACTGGCCTGCGCTGAGACAAGTGATATCAAGCACTGGTGAGGGGTGGACATAGGGCGCTCACCACCAAGCCCCTCTGTAGGACATTCTGAGAGCCACCATGAAAGTAACACACACCTCTTTTGACCAAGAAATTCCCCTCCAGGGCACTGACCTTAAACACTTGCTTCGCATGCACACAAAGAGGTCCAGTCAGAGGTTTTCTTTTCAGCATTGTTGGTAACAGTGAAAAATGGAAAGTGACTAATGTCAATCATGAGTGAAATGGCTACATGAACTGTGAATCGTCTGTACTATAGACTGCTGTGCAGAGTTCTCAAGAACAATACTGATCTATTTGTGCTGACAGGGAAAGAATTCTATTCTGAAGGAGAAAAGAAAGCTACAGAAAAACAGAATGATCCTGAAAGCAAAGACACGCATTTCCGTTTCTGTGGGCTTGGGGCTTTGTATGTAAATGTGGAGAAGGCCCTGCATGTCCTTAAATGACAATGATTACCTTAAGAGGGGCTTGGGGTTGTTTCAATCTTTTGGTTTTCTGTTTTGTTTTGTCTCATTTTTGTTTTTCTGCAGCGGTGCTGGAACTCAGGACCTCAAGTACCAACCTTTAATAAATAAAAAGTAAGTAAGGCCACAAGTGGCGCTCTCCCAACCTCTGGGGTGTGGAGCAATGAGGCACCCTGGGTTCTTCCTTTCACCCCCTTCACCACAGTAATTTTCTACCTGTTCCACAGTTCCACTTCCACATAAGAATTCACTGGAAGAAGAATTCTGGAGGTGCAACTCTGGTCACAGCACAGGTAAGGACACTTGGGTGCAGTGAAGGGGGAAGGGACACTGTTGGGATCACTGCGACCTGTACCATAGCCCTAGATGGAGACTCAGGCAGGTATCTCAACCGTGCCTTTGCCAATCTGTAGAAAAACTTGGCTTGTCAGCCGCTTGCACAAGCTTGTGGAATGTAGTTTCTAACCCTGCAGGGGAAAATCAATATGAGATGCCAAGCAAAAAAATCCAGCTTAGCCGTGAAATCGGGCCTCTGGAATGTATCAGGGGGAGAGGAATAAAAAAAAAAGAGACGCAGGCTATACAAAGCTTCCAGAAAAATCTTCTATTAACTGGCTTTTGTCACAGGGAAAGGCAGGCATCTGAGGCTGTCAGGCTGTCTGCTTGAGAGCCTGCAGCAGGTCAGAACTGCAGTCCCCAGCATGGCAGGCAAGGTTTTACCTCCCTGAAATTTTTTTTTTTGTGGTCCTGGGGATTGAACCCAGGGCCATCACACTAAGTCACATCCCCAGCCTCCCCACCTTTTTAATTTTGAAGTTTAGTCTCACTAAGTCACTAAGATGCCTAGGCTGGGTTTAAACCTGAGATCCTCCTGCCTCAGCTGCCCAGAGTGCTGGGATTATAGGCACTTGCCACCACGCCCAACTATCAGTCTTTATTAAGGACCTGTGACATGTTATGCAGGGTCCTAAGGCTGAGCTGGGGAGAGACTCAGAAAGGAGTTGGATACGGATCTGCCTTCATGCACTCACAGGTGCCATGATAGACGGGCACATGACAAGTGATGTGGATGATGCTAAACAGCAGCATGCCTGCCCTGGAAATAGAGACAGGAGAAATGAACTCTGGCTCCAGGGTCCAGCAGGGATCTGGAGGAACAGGTAATGAACCTCTGTGATACGAGGGGTATTTGACTAGACCATGAGGAAAGGATGTATGTTTGGACCACAGAGAAATCTTGGTCCACCCAAATCTTTCACAGCCACCAGGTTGGGGGGCTTGTAATGGTGGTCTTGACCCTGTTCCTGGCTCTTTGCCATATTGGAAAAGAGATGGAGATGAAGTAAAAGAGGTCTAAGCTTGTCAAGATGGTTGGTGCCACTGGTGGAACATGCTCTGCATTCAGCCCTGTTTGTGGAGTGCTGGCAAGATGCTGGGATCTGGGTGGGCCTGGGACCAAGGATGAAGGTGAGGATCACCATCCTTTCTGCTACCCTGCAGCTGCTGGTCCATCCCGTCCCTGGTTTGGGCGATGATGTAGTTTCTTATGTGTTGGGAGGCCTCTGTTACGTGGCTACCTGGCAGGCCAGCCAGAGTAGCTGGACAGCCTAGCTGGTCCACAGGAGAACACGCAGGGACAGTGCAGGCTGGTGCCTGGGCAGCCCCTCCAGGGAGGTGTGGCTTTGGTCCCATGACCTTATTTGAAGCCAGCAAGGAGAAGAAAAATCCTAACAAAACCAGCTGTTAAAAGGTCTGTTTGAAGGCCAGAACTTCACTCTAGGCTAGAAATGTAGGCAACAGTGGCCTCAGGGACTGCTGGTGAAACACGTTGTGTCCTCAGCTTCTGACAAGATGGCAGTGAGCCCAGGAACATGTGGACTCCCCTGAAACCTGGTCACCTTTCCTCTCATCTCCTCAACACTGTTCTTCAAAGCCCATCTCAAACTGGTCCTTACAGGCCCACAAAACAATAAACTCCTCCTTTTCCATGTGAGGAGACAGGAGACCCAGAGAGGGAAAGCAACTTCTTGAGACTGTATAGCTTCTAACAGTGGAGCCACTTCTAACAAATCTGACTCCGGTTTGCTTTATCACTGCCTGAGCTGTGCAACTAGAGTCAAGTCCCCTTTCCTCACTAAATCTCAGTTCCTTCTCCAGCACCCATTTGATGTGAGAATGAAAGAAGATAACGTGTAGAAGAAGACCTGGCACCTGCTGGGCTAAACACAATGAATTCTGTTTCTTTTATCGAAGGACTTGTCAGAGGCTTTCATGTGCTAACACACTCTGTGATTCTCCAAGAGGCAGACACATATTTTTGGCCACAGAGCCTTTTTTGAGGGGGAACATCTGTTATCTTCCAGGGTACTGTTAGAGGACCCCACCTCATGGACCCAGCTTCCCTCATTGGTTACAATATATCTGTAGGAAAAAAAAAAAAATCTGTGCCACAGGTAGTTGACATCTATCCAATAGCCTCTCCACCTCAGCCATACTAGTAACAGACCCTCATTTTGTTCAAGTCTTCATATTAGAACTTCAAGCCCTACTCTATGATTCAATTATCCTGAACAAGAGGAGAATCTGAAAAATTCTGGCCTGGTTTTCTAGTCTCAGTCTCTCTTTTTTTTGTTTGTTTGTTTTTTGGATTTTTGGGTATTGGGGATCGAACTCAGAGCCTCGTGCTTGCTAGGTCAGTGCTCTACCACTGCTACCACTGAGCTAAATCCCCAACCCCTCAATTGAATTTCTAGTGTGCTCCTTGAGAGCAAGAAGGGCCCTGAGACTCTCCACACTTCCCTGATTAGGACACCTGTCCCTGCTGAACTCCTGGTGCACCCTACCCCGGCACCTTTGCTCTGCCACTTCTTGTTTAATGGTCTGTCTTTCTCACGGTCTCTGCCCTTCGAGGGCAAGGCCGGGGCGCCCAGCTCACCTTGTTTTCCTGGTGTCTAGCATAGGATCTGGTGCTTGTAAATCACTTAATAAATATTTGCTGAGTGAATAAGTAAATAATGAACACATGAATGGAGGCTTTGCCTCTTTGTAACCCCCACCCCTGAGTTAGCCAGCACAGTGGGTTCAGTAAACACTGGCCATCCAGGTTCTGGTGGGCAGCCTGGAACACTTGGGACCAGCCTCTTGGCAAATGCTTGTGAGTGACCTACAACTTGGGTAGGGGGATGTGGGTCCTTACATTACCATGGTCTCAGGCAAAGCCACAGATGAAGGTCAGGGGAAAACCATGCCCAGAGATACCTAAGCTCCATGGGGGCCCTAGTGAATTAGGCTCCCTTGGTTGGAGCATGAGCTAGCCTTCTACCAGCCTGGGGGACCCTCTGGGTGCCCTTCTCCCACACAAGGAGCTATAGAGGGCCATGGTGGCCTGGTGTAGTGGCCACTGATAAAGGATAACAAGCTCTGGCCTGGGATCTTGGGGATGTCGCAATGTATATGACTAAGCAGTCTGCAAGTGCTTCCTGCCCAGCCAGCCAGATAGCTTTAGAGCTGTCCTACACCCGCTCCTCAAACTCTGGCCAGCCAATCTTCTAACAAGCCAAGGGAGGGGGAACAGCTTGGGACCTAACCAAAGCATCAGCTTGGACTTCTACACTAGGGCTCCTACCAGAAGAACAGGGCTGGCTTCCTCCCTTTCTGAACCTCCCAACTCCCATCATTGTGACTGGGGACAGGGCATGCTGCGCTTGTCCAGAGGTTCTCAAATTTCTGGGTTCCATGAATCAACACCATTCCAGAACTTTGGGAGACAGCACAGTGTTGTCAATGTCTTAATTTACCATTCCCAATATGGCAGTTAAACTCTCTACGGTTACTGCTGCTGCCTCTCAGTCCCTCTAGTGGGTCATCATTCCAAAGCTTTTCAAAACAGAATGTGTCAGTTCACGGGACCCTCTGCACACTTACGATGGCCTTGAGGTCACTATCCCTGCTGTTCACTCTGATCAAAACTTTTCCTTTCCTTCTTTGCAGAACTGGCCCCTCTGCACCCTTCAGCTCTCGGTCCCATATCATCTTCTCAGCGGAGCCTTCCTGCCTCAGAGGAACAGGAGTCTGCATACCTCCATCTTAGTACTAGGTCTATCTGCAATGTGACACTGCTTATTTGAGGAGCTGATTAGTGCAAACTCCACGTGGGCACTAGCCGTGTCTATTTCACTCCCCACTCCAGTTCCAGAACCTAATTAATCCAGGGCCTAGAATGCTTAAGTACTGGGCAAATATTTGTTGAGCGAATAAGTCATGAATGGACTTTTTGATGCCCCAAAAGTAAGAAGGATAAAAACTAAAAATAAAGAGAAAGACCTTAAAATGGGATATGCTCACCTTTGGAAAAGTTCACTTAGAAGAAATCCTTAGTTTTCTCATTTTGTCATAACCTGGGGAAAATCAGGTCCAAGAATGGCTTTCTGGAAGTACTGTCCAGCTCTACTACCCACAGAGTTGACGGTCAACCCACCAAATATATAATAAGGACACAGGGGGACAGATTTGGCCCCTCTGGCCTTTTGCTATCGACAAGGGGGATTCACTAACAACCTCCTTGCAGAGTCATAGCCTGAAGTACAATCCTTAAGGAATCTGCTCCCTCACCCACAAGAAGTACACAAGAAGGGGGCTGTAAAGATGGGCCCCTTTGTTTCTCTCATTGTCCCTCTGCACTTCCAGAGCTGTGGTGAGCAGAAACCCACAGCCCACTGCACTCACCTTCTGCCCTTGTGTATCCTGCTTAGGTCCACTGAATCCCTGCTGAACACATCAAATTCATCGTTCTGGAAGACGTTGTGACGAGATGTCAGTAGGGGTGTGGGATCTGGCTTTGCCTGTCTGGAGGTACAGAAATCAGTTTAGGAACCGTGCCAGCTGATGCCTACCTCCTGTCCCCCACTCTTTCCTCCCATGTACTTTTTTTTGGTGGAGGGACACACAAGATCTTGCTAAGTTGCCCAGGTTGGCCTTGCACTCATGATCCTCCTGCCTCAGCCTTCTGAGTGCTGGCATGGACCACCGCACTTGGCTCCTCCTGCTGTCTTCTATCCATCAGATTTCTCACTCCGCTTCAATGCCCACAACTAGGACACAGTCTGAAAATCTTTAGTTGGAAGACAAGGCCCTGCCCACCCGCCCCTGCCCGAGTGTGCGGCCACACCACAAATGAAGCTCCCCCATGCATACTGGCTTTCTTTCCATTTCTTAAAAGCTCTATCCCTCACTTAATGCTCACAATGGCCCTATGAGACAGGGTGTTAGGGTTGGTCACTCAGTCTCTTGGGATTTTTTTTGTGTGCTGGGGATGGAACCGGGGCCTTCAATATGCTAAGCACATGCTCTACCACATCCCCAGCCTCATATAACCACCCTGTGGCTCAGCGCTGAGGAACTTGTCTAAAGGCACAGAGATCACTTCACTCATTCATCCCGTGAATATCATTTGTTCATGGAAGGAACATCCATTTGTGCCTTGGCTCATGGTGTCCCTCAAGGCCCTGAGGGCAGCATGGGTTGGACTCAGAAAGGGTAGGTACAAAGAATAGGAGAGACTTTGGATGTCCCCACTCCGAAATCTCCTGGGAAGGTGGTAGGATGGAACAGGTCAAAAACTCAGGAACTCTGAGGGGTTCTGCAACCTTGTCACATCTGTCTCTAATCAGCCTTCCCACAAGGTACCGCAGAGACAGAGCTGTGTGCTGAGAACCTCCTGGGGGCCCTGGGTTTTGTTTCCCTGAAGAAGGCATTCACTGAAACAGTACACTGCCGGGAGCTGGGGATTCAGCTCAGTGGTTACACTGCTTGCTTCGAAAGCACAAGGCCCTGAGTTCAATCCCCAGCACCAAAAAACAAAAAAACAAGAAATTAAAAAAAAAAAAACAACAACAGTATGTTGCTGTGGTAAAGAGAGAGCAAGCCAAGCCCTGGGCCATGTGGGACGGAAGAGAGGGAGGCAGACAGAGGGCCTCCTGCCCGGAGGCCACCTGGGTCCCAGCCTCCACCCACCAGTCTCTCCCACCTGTCTAGGCTGCGGTCCAGCTGGCTGAGGGCAGGTGTCAGCCGCTCCTCCAGGATATTGTTGATCACCTGCTCCGGGTCATAGTGGTAGTGCTCCAGGCAGGCCAGGATGAAGCCCTCCCCAAGGTCTGGCAGCAGGTCCTTCACTTGGGAGATGAGTGAGTCCAGCTCAACACCACACACGGCGGGGCACAGGGCGGCGGCTGCTCCCATGCACTGCGGTGAGAGCCGGAATGAAGACGGGGCAGGCTGAGCCCAAGGGTGATGATGGGGCTACGGCCTCAAACAGCACGGCACTCACCATCACAGGACCTACTTTGAGTCCTGCTCCCAAGTCTCCTGACTATAGGACTTTAGCCAAGTAACTATGCTTCACTATTTCTGGCTGTGTGACTTTGGGCAGGCAGGGTGTTTCCCCCCTCTGAGCCTGTTTCCTCATAAAATGGGCTTAGTACCACCCACCTGATGGGGTCGTTTCAAATGGTTCAAAGGGATGATTCACATAAACCATTGAGCACAGTACCTAGCGTAGACTAGGCACTCCATAAATGGCCATAAATGATCTACTAATCAAGGCCCTTTTCCAACTCTAACAAGTTGACTGACATTGCCAAGGAATAGCAACCACCAGGCTGGGTGGTGTGGGCATGGTCTCCTTCAATTATATTCTTTTGGCAAGGGGGATTCATTTTGTATACTGCCCAATAGGGCTAATTGTCTTGGACTTTTTAAGAAAACTGACAAATCAAAACAATAATAAAGGACTGGGTCTACAGCTCAGTGGTATAGTTCTTGCCTTAGCATGAACAAGGCCCTGGGTTCCATCCCCAGCACCACAGACTAATCATAACGACAACCACCACCACCACCACCACCACCACCACCACCACCACCACCGATTCAGTTAAGAAGCCAAATGGGGAAGAGGGTGTGGAAAGGTGGAGAGGCTGTCTTTCTGCAAGGCCCTGGGAGAGTCACAGGGTCTAGTTTCACAGGAAGAATAGAGTACTTGTTAATGGGGAATCAAGGCCAGTCAGACCCAGTGCTCCAGGCAACAGCTTTGGGAATCCCAACAACCTCATGGAAGTAGGCACAGTATCAATCCCCACCTTATAGACGAGGAACCAAGGCTGGGAGTGATGTGCTCAGAGCTGAATGGCTGGCAAGCAGAACAGGCTATACCCCTGAGCAGCCTGCCCCGAGCTTGTGGGGTCTCCATCCCAACATTATTCTACTTCCCAACACCTGGGGAAGAGTCCTGGGCTCTGTAGCCATGCACTTGGCCAGTTTTAGAAAAGCCTGGAGGGAAAGCACTAGATCTTAGGCTTCCAAACTTGTTCAGTGGAGCCCTGTTAGTCCTACAGAGGGGGACCAATCCTCTAGGGAGGCAAAGTAGGGGGGATTCCAGGGCTGCAAACAAAGGAGCCCCACTTTCACCTGCACACGGGAGAGCTCAGGAAGAATTTCATATGCAAAAAAGCTTCACCCCTTCATTTCATAGAGGAAAAACGGGCTTAGACTGCTCAAGCAACTTGATCTGGCCTAATATCTGGTTTAGCACGGCTTCAACTTAGGAACCCCTGAAGGCAGCACAAACTGACCAGTGGTTTGAGGTTGTCCATTCCAAAAGAAACCTTTTTCCCTGATTGTAGAAACAAGGAAGGGAGGTCTGCCACTGCCCTGCTGGGATACAGGGGTTGGGGAAGCAGGGGAAGGAACCCCGTGGACACACACCTCCTCTTCCTCTGAGTTCTCCAGTTGTGATAGTGTTTGACTGGTTGGCTCTGCTGTCACCGTGACCCCGCTAGAATCTCTGTTAGGATCCTTGGGCACCGATGAGTCTTTGGCATCCATGGCTTTCTGTCTGTCTACTCCTTCCCACGCACTTTCCACTGCCTGGAGGATGTAGGCAGTGCGTGTCTCGTCCCTGTGAGGCTGTGTTAAGGGCTCTTTCTCAGATCCCACAGCCTTCTCTGCCTTCGCAGCTCTGAGGCAACTTGATTTCTTAGTCTTTCTCCAACATCTGACCAGTGGGAGTCATGGGCACCTGGGCTGGAAGGGCAGGCCGGACCACGGCCACATGGTCCTTGCAACATAGTACCTGTCATTCAAAATGAAGCAGCTCTGGGGGCCAACATCAGTGTCCTAGGACATGGTGTTTGAATGAGCCAGCAGTTCCTCTTTTGCACTGACTGCTAGGAAGAGGGCCTGATGGCCACTGCCACTGGGCTTCCTGTCCAACTAGCCAAGGACTTGTTGCAGAGTGGGAACCTCCAGGGCGTCCTGAGATAGGACTGAACAACCTACCCCAGTAACCAGAAGGACTCACAGGTCTACTTCTTCTCTATCACCAGGGGCATGGCCAAGCCAGAAATCTGAGAGTAGTCTCCAATGCCCTCATCCCACTTCTAGTCCAAAGCACCACGATCTGTGCCTGGATGCTGGCGGCAGCTTCCTCTCTGCCCCTGAACCTCTTGTGGTCCCAGCCCAGTGTATTATGTTCTCTGTGCCGAACAGAGCTTTTCTACAGTATACACTTGCCCACATCACCTCTTACTTCACAGCTGTCCACACTTGCAGCACTTACAGAACACAGTCCAAACTTCTCAGTGAAGGTTATCACCTCAAGGCTGTGCATACAGCAGGCAGCTCTCCTGGTACACACTCCTCTCTTCCAGTAGGGTCCAACCCTGGCCACACCCTGCACTCTGTACATGACTCCCCCAAGGAGCCAGTTCTTTCTATTTTTCGAACCTTGGGAGCCCTGGGAACAATCTATTTTTCGAACCCTCGCTCTTGGCTTGGCCATCTGTTCTTTCTGTTCCCAGCTGGTACAGCACTTCTGTTTCCTTGAGCTCAGCTAGATGAGGTGCCGTCTGAATTTCTCTTGTATGACTCTGTCTGTTTACTTGTCCTTCTCCCCTCCTTCAGTGAGATCTGTGAGTGTGGCCCAGGTCCAGCTTGGTCACAGAGACAACACCTAGAGAAAGCAGGACTATACTGCTCCTACCCTGGAAATTAAGCAGTCACCTCCTCTAGTAAAAGGGGGGCTAGGATGTTGGCTGGCTCTAAGGACTCCTTGCTAACACTCCCTCCGCTCCTCTTTGCCCCAGCAGGTCACATCTGCCTTAGTCATGCTAGGCCTTGTGCCAGGGGGCTGTGGTAGAAGGATACAATACTGACGAGGCCTGTTGCAGCAAGCTGATGTCTTCGACCACAGGGAAGAGTGCATCATAGTCGCGAAGGAACCTGTAGGACAGACACCAGACAGGTAGGACGGGCTGGAGCCATGCAGACACTGTTCTGCTGCAGGGCACTCCCTGTGTCTGCTCCCCAACCACAAGTGACAGGACCTCGGAGCAGTGGTGAGCATATGACAGAGGCTCCAGTATGTGAGGCTGCATGGGGACTGGTAGAAAGGGCACAAGCCTGTCCCACTGCTGGTCCCAGCTTAGCCACACTCACCTTTTCTCTTGTAGCAAGGAGCTGAAGATCTGAAGGAACTCCTCGATGAAGCCCTGAACACTATCACAGCTAGAAAAGGACATCAGGGAAGAAGAGCCTAAATAATGCAAGATGATCCACAGGTCCCTCCCATGCCCGCCCTGTTCCCTGCAAGGCTCTGGCCAGTTGGAGGAAACAGGCATTATTCTGAGTTTCCCATCTCTGCTTGGCAAACCCCAGAGCAGGGGAAGAGGCCAAGATGGAGTGATGGGAGTGCTCTTGCTAAGGTGGGAGAGAGCTCCTGCGGACTCACCTGCTTTCTAGGATGGGAAGAAGGCAGATCTGGTTCAGGATGATATGAAAAACCTCTATCAGCTTCTTCTTGGAATGGGAGAGCCTTTGCCACAGGTCAGCCAACAGTCTTTCCAACCCGAGTGGAAATATAAATAGATTTAGGAGACAAAAAGGCACTGAGGGAAGCTCTTCCCAGCAGGTGTACACTCCTCCCCAGGGCTGTGAGAGTCTCACAGGTCACTGTTGGGAACAGGTGACAAAAGGTGGCTGGGTGGCCAGCAGGCTTGAGGGCCCACTTCTCAGTTCAACAGTGGGTTGGGAACAGTGGGACTGGTTACCAGCAGCTTGGAGCAATGGCTGAGAGGGTGCTTAAATGCAGGGACCAGCCGTCCTATTAACTGCTGGTATTTAGGGGCGTTGGGTTAATGGGCTTAATTGCTAAGCAGGACTCTGGGACCAATCTCCCTTGCTCACTTAACTCTCTACTTGTCCAAATCTTTATCCTGCAGTCCTCACACAATTTCTTACAGAGCAGTTTTTAAAAAAATCTTGTTGGGTTTGATGGCCTGTGATTCCAGCACTCTGGGAGGCTGAGAGAGAAGGACTGTAAAATCAAGCCCAACCTGGGCAACTTAAGAGACTTATTGAAACCCTATCTCAAAAAAAAAAAGTGAGGGGAGTAGCTGGGGATGTAGCTAGTGTGAAGGCCCTGGGTTCAATCCCCAGCACTGCAAAAGTGAAAAAACAAACAAAAAAACCAAAACTGAAGTGCTGGGGGCACAGCACTTGGTAGAGCACTTGCCTAGCATGCCAAAAGCCCTGGATTTGATGCCCCCCCCAAAACAAAAACAAAAGGAAAAAAACTGTCTTTGGAATGAAAAAAAAGAAAAAAAATGCCGGAGCCAGGAGCCTCTTCCATAGGGACGAATGGACCCAAAGCTATGCAGTCCTTGGTCCCACTCCCTTGTCTTAGAGACTGGGAATGCTGTAGCCAGGAATGCAGGGTCTATTATCAGGTCTCCCTTTGCCACACAACATGCTTCATTCTTAGTTCTGTCCCAGCCTTACTTGCTGTCTTCAAGCCTCCTCTTCTTAATTGCAGACTCCATTTCTGGAATTGCAACTTCATAAAAGGAAGCTAGTCTGTGGAGACACACAGGTAAAAAGATAGATTAGTTCATAAATACCACATTTTCTTAGAAAACCAAAGTTACCCCCAAGGGACTGGGAAGATCCATTTCTTGCTTCTGCAATAATTTTTTTCCTGGCACTACCCTGGGGCTTCCCCAAGCCCATTCCAGACTGATCCACTGTGGGTCTACCAACAGCCTCATGGGAAATGACTGTAGCTGTGTCCCCTATTTGGATGGGACATTCTAACAGAGCAACCAGAGCACTCCTCGAAGCTTGAGAAACAGACACAAGATTTTTCTTTTTACTTGCTCAAAAACTGCTATTTCTTCTTCTTCTTTTTTTTTTTTTTTTTTTTTTTTTTTTTTTTTTTTTTTTTTTTTTTTTTTTTTTTTTTTTTGTGGTGCCGGGGATCGAAGTCAGGCCCTTGTGCTTACAAGGCAAGCACTCTAATCACTGAGCTAAATCCCCAGCCCCCAAAAACTGCTATTTCTATGTGTGTAGAAATGTTCATTTATAAATAACCTTTCTTACTTTGGTCATGAGAAATAAAGAGAAAGCTTTAGTTTTGGTGTGAACTGGAATCTTTAAAAATTGTTTTAATAGGGGCTGGGGATTTAGCTCAGTGGTTAAAGTGCTTCCCTTGCAAGCACAAGGGCCCGAGTTCAATCTCCAGCACCAAAAAAAAAAAATTGTTTTAATATAAAAATGTCAACACAATATATTAATTTGTTCAAAACAGGCTAAATGTGCTCATGATTTAAATACATCCTATTGTCGGGGTTGAGGATTTAGCTCAGAGGTAGAGCGCTTGCCTAGCAAGGCAAGGACCCGAGTTCGATCCCCAGCACCAAAATAAATAAAATACAATACATTCTATTGTCTACACTGGTTCTATGAGTTAGGCCAGTTAGCATGATTTCTATAACTCTTATAAAATTGAAAATTATATATACATATAATGAGCTGAGTGTGGTGGCACACGCCAGTAATCCCAGCTACTTGGGAGGGTAAGCAAAGAGCACGGGGCAACATGACAAGGCCCTGAAGTGGGCAGAATGAGCAGGAATCTTCCAGACGAAGAATGGTGACAAGGCAGGAAGGGCATTCAAGGCAGGTGGAGTAAAGTGTGCAAAGGTTTAGAGTGTGTCTGGGGAGAGCCAGGGAGTACAGCATGACCTGAGGCACAGGGTGGGGACACCAGGACCACAGGAAAAGGAGCTGTAACAGTAAGAGGCCACTGTAGTCTCTCTGAGTCAGATTGGGAGGAACTAGGACGTGCTGGCTGGGGGGTGAGGCCTTTATTCTGTGGGCAGCAGGAGCTACTGGAGGCTTTTATCCAAAGGAGCCACAGAGAGATCCTACTGGATGAAGAAAGACAGGGAGGAGAACATGGGGAGGAAGGAAGACCACTCTGCCCACCTAGCAGCACCAGCATCTTCCTCATGCAGTAGGAAAGGACACCTCAGGCACGAGCATCCCCAGGCCAGTGTGAAGGGGCTGCTGGCACACTGCCTGCCAATGACAGCTCTGGCCCATTCTCCGTGGCCTCTGGTTATCAACTCTTGCCAGGCATCTCTCCCCACCATTCTCAGTAGTTCCTGGGAGCCTACCCAACTCTGTCTACCCATCCATCCATTCTGTCATTTACTCACTCATTCAACAAAACATTTATCTAGTGCTGACATGTGCCAGAGATGGCAGCTGGTGCACTGACCCCTCCTTGGTTTCCTCAGATTGTAAAAATCGGACATTAGGATCGATCAGCTTCCAAGACAGAGATTGTTAGAATCAAGTACTGATCAACATTCTCCCCAGAAGGGGTTGGGATGGGGCTGTAACTGTCCACTTTGGAAAAAAGGTAAATTTTCTTATGACAAAACAGGCATCAAGGTGGTAGGAAACTTGGAAAACACAGAAAAGGAGGAAATTAAAATCAGAAGGGATCAGACTATTCTTAGAATTTTATACCCTGGTGTTCTCATTTATCATAACCAATTTCTCATTTTAAACATCTCCCCGAACAGCGAGGGTCTTTGGAGTTGGGGGTGTAAGTTTTAGAAGAGTGGACTTTCCTGCAAGGGATAGTGGAGGTGGGGATGAGGCCCCACCCATCTCCAGGTGAAGATGAAGAAAGGGACACACATTGACCGAAAGTGTCTCTGCCCTTGACCCAAACACAGCCCTGACTGGCCCAGCCTGTTCAGCTGTGCTGGAGGCCAGGAGGAAAGCGAAAATGCAGCGACCTCAGTTTCTGACAGCTCTCTAGGCATTATAGTCACCCAGACAGCTTTTTCATTCATTTCTTTCACAACCACCTTCCTCTCACATCTATGCAATATATTCAAGTAAGTCATTTTCTTCCCTTTAATATTATGAATGAATGCTACATTTTATGAATGAATGCTACATTTGGTTCTAAACTCAAAAAGTATAAAATACATGGTGAAAACTTTCCCTTCCCCAGGTCTGTTCCTTCGGCATTATTTTTTTTTTTGAATTTTCCAGAGATATGTATTATGTATGTATATTTAAGCATATACATATCTAAATACTCTCCCACCCCCATTCTCCCTTTTTTCTCCTCTATGCTGAGGATTGAACTTAGGGCCTGAAACATGCTAGGAAAGGGCTCTACCACTGCACTACATACACCTCCAGTCCTTTCCTTGTTTTTTAAAAATTGAATGGCATCACATTATGTGTACTATGTATGTTGTTCACATTTTGCTTTTTCATTTAATGCTGGTACAATGGCAATAGGCAAAGCACTCTTGGTCTTGGGCACGGCTAGGTAGAATTGCGCATATGGGGTGCCAGACACCATAGATGGATATTCAAATTTTTTTGTTGTTGTTGCTATTATAAAAACATGCTATCCCCCCCCCCGAAAAAAAAACATGCCGTGAAGCCAGGAGTGGTAGCACACACCTATTATTCCAGCACTCTGGGAGGCCAAGTTTGAGCCCATCCTGGACAATTTAGCAACTTAGTCAGACACTGTCTCAAAATAAAAAAGGCTTAGGGATGTAGCTCAGTATGAAGGCTCTAGGTTCTATTCCCAGTACTGAAAAAAACAAAACAAAAATCACGCTGCACAGAATAAATGCACACATATCACTTTGCACTTTTGCAAGTATATGTGAGGAATAATTCCTAGTAGAATTGAAGGGACAGATGGTATGTGCATCTTCAATTCTCAGAGATCTTGCCAAATCACCCTGCACAGGGGTTGTTCCAATTCACCCTCCCATCAGCAATGTATCCTGGCAACAACTGAACCTGCCTGGGCCAAAGTGCCTTCTCTGTCCTCTTCTGGTGCCATGCCTAGGAGGGCCTGCCTCTTTGGGCTTAGCGATCCTCAGCTACGGATGGCACTGCAGTAAGACAGATGCTGCCGGAAAGCAGCCAAAGGGAAGACAAGTATTTGCAGAGCACTTGCTACAAATTCCGCACTTAAGCTGCACTTCTGGCTTTGGGAAGCTCCAACTGTTTGAAGGAAGAATTGTATGACAGAAAAGAGGCAGCTGCATTTTCAGTTGTTAGGGCAGCCTGTTCGACGTGCAGCGCATCTGGTTCTGAGACGGAAGAATCCTGTGGGTGAGCATGACCAGGAAGCACACAGGGGGAAGGTGGGCCTGGAATGTCAGTGGACAGGGAAGTGCAGGAGGAGGATGAGGAAGAGAATGAGGAAAGGGAGAGCTGCGGCCAGTGTTATCTGAGGGAAAGTCAAAGGACTGTGGGCATGATGATCTCTAGGACAGTGAAGGCCTGTGCAACTAGGCTGGGGAGTCTGAATTTGAGCCAGAAGGCTGGGGGTGAGGTGGCAGAGGTGAGAGGCAAGCTGTGCCAAGTATGCATCTGCCCAAGAGAACAATGGTAGGGAGGGAGCTGATGGTAGTTTTCTCTTTCTTCTATTGTTAGTATATTTGGAAATGATTTTATATGTATTTTTTTGGGGGGGGAAACAAGGTCTTGATATGTTGCCCAGGCTGGTCTCAAACTCCTGGGCTCAAGTGATTCTCCTGTCTCAGTCTCCTAAGTAGTTAGCACTGCAGGTGTGTGCCACACCTGGCTTCCTGTTCAATCTTAAAGATTTCTTTAAAGGTGATGCCCGACCCCCACCCCATGTAGGGGCACCTCTTTTTCCCTTCTGTGTTTTCTCCCCTGGGCTAGATCACTTCATATTGACTCTTACTCCCTGTGCCTTCCCGTGACAGGGGCTTTGAAAAGAAGCAGAATTGAAATTGTTCTCTTCTTGTCACACTCTGCCCCATCCTGTTCTTAGCCAAAACTGGTAGTGCCTCTAAAATACAGGCTCCTCATGAGCAGGAACCTTATCTGTCTTCCCCACTGCAGCACTCCCAGGGTGGAAGGACTGGCACATTCCAGGGACCTAGTAAATAGGTGTTGAATGAATACATGGACCGGAGTCTCTGCTTCAACAGCCAGAACTCTCACTGTACCTGTAACTGAAGTCGTGTTTCTGGAAGGTTGGGCAAGCCAAAGGGAAGATATCCAGAAAGGCCCAGAGTGTAGTGCAGATATCACAAAGGTAGAGAACAACATCCTTTAGTTCCTGTTGCCAAGAGAAAAAAAACACTGCATCATTCTCCTTGGCCCCGTGGACAGCTCTGTAGAATTTGAGACAGAGGTGACAAAAGCAAGGTCGCCAGCCAGGCAGGGTGGCACATGCCTGTAATCCCAGCACTTGGGAGGCTGAGGCAGAAAGACTACTCTGAGTTCAAAGCCAGCGTAGGCTACCTAGTGAGTTCAAGGTCAGGCAAGCCTGGACTACAGAGCAAGACTTTGTCTCAAAAAAACAAAAAACAGCTGGGGATTTAGCTCAGCGGTTAAAGTGCTTGCCTTGCAAGCACAAGGACCCAAGTTCGATCCCCAGCACAAAAAAAAAAAAAAACAAAAAAAAACAAACAAACAAACAAAAAAAAACAAAACAAAACAAAAGTCAAGCCAGGCATGGTGGCAGATACCTGTAATCTCAGCACCTTGGGAAGCTGAGGCAGGAGGATGGCCACAAGTTTGAGGTTAGCCTGGGCTACACAGTGAGTTCAAGGCTAGCCTGAACTGCATAGTGAGACTCTGTCTCAAAAAAACAAGGAAAAAAAATCATGGTCCCCAATGGGCAGGCTTTGGCTTGGGAAGAAAAGAACAGGGCAGGCCCTGTGACATAGCATGCCTGGTCCATCTCCAGGAACTCAATCTGTGTGAGCCACCCAAGGGCCCTTCTAATGCATTGTCAATGGGCTCACAGTCAGTGACTGCCAAGGTAATTTCTAGTTTAAAGATAATATAGTCTTCTCTTCTACACTGAAGAAAAACCAAGCCTTGAATTGGAACTCAAACTCTGGGGTCCCACAGCAAGCAGGTACAACCCAGTGAAGACAAGAATATCAAGCCTGCACTTCTTTCTGTGTGTGTGTGTGTGTGTGTGTGCGCGCGCGTGTGCGTGCGCACGCGTGTGCTTGAGACAGGGTCTTGTTATGTAGTTCTTCAGACTGGTCTTGAATTTACTCTGTAGCCCAGGCTGGCCTCAAACTCCCAGCAATTCTCCTGTCTCAGCCTCCAGAGTGCTGGGATTACACGTGTGCAACACCATGCCCAGCTTTTTCCTCTCATTTTGCAGACACGGGGGCTTGCTCATCTGGTTGCTGAGTCTCACCACAACTTGGAGGTATAGGTTAAGCAGCTGTATAGGATCTCTACTTTATAGGTAAGGAAACCGAGCCTCAGAGGGGTAAAATGATTTGCTCCCACAGCACCTGAAACACTTGTCTGATGGCTCTCTTCCCAGCAGATTACAGGTCCCACAGGGCACCTCTCAGCTACCTGGCTCCATTCTCTCCAGTGCTTAGCATAGTGCCTGACACACATCCAGCCTCCTTACATACCTGCTTTCTGTCTGTCATCTTCGGGGACCATAAATATTGCAAGAGTAGGTGCCTGGGCTGGGGATTTAGCTCAGTGGTTAGAGTGCTTGCCTCGCAAGCGAAGGCCCTGAGTTCGATCCCCAGCACCAAAAAAAAAAAAAAAAAAAAAATAGTAGGTGCCATGTCTGCTTTGCTGCTGCTTCACCTCCAAGGCCCACTAGCACATGCTGGAGACCCCTCCACATAAATTCACTGAATAAACAAATGGCTCAAGGAGTAATGCACAAATGAGCCTCCTGAGCTGAACTAAGTAAGGTCTAGGCCTGTTTCTGATTTCTAGTGCCATATTCTTTTCAGTACTCCACAAATGAAGTTCCCAGATGGAAACCTAAGCCTGCTGAAAACACTCTTAACCCATGTGATGGGAAGAAATAGCTGCTCACTGAGTCAGAGAAAGGGGCTGTGAACAGGGCAAGAAGCCACCACTGCGTCCTCTGTCGTGGCAATCTTCCCAGTCTTGGAACAGAAAGTGCTCTTTCTGGAAGGATCTAGCTGGAAAGAGGCTGGACTGGAGGGTGACCTCACCAGGAGAGGCATGTCGCTGGGGGTCAACCGGCCCCTCTCCTCGAGCTTCTGGGGTGTGCTGCTGGCCCCGTCCCCTTGCAAACCACAGTGCTGGAGGATATTGCTGAAGACCTGTGAAAGGCAAAAAGGAACTCTCCCACTTCCTGATGAGCCAGTGGCTAGGACCCCCACCCCATGGCTCAGGACAGGTGATGCTAAAACTGTCTGGGAACACATATGATCCCAGAATACCAGCTGAGATAATTAATGCCCTTCTCAGAGAGTGGGGTCAGAGCAGGAGCTTTGTAAGATGGGGAAGGTGGAAGCATCCTTCTTATGGAATTGCGTAGAAGACTAAAAACACAACATGTGGGGCTGGGGATAGACTAGCTCAGTGGTACTGGGCTTGCCTAGCATGAGTGAAACCTTGGCTTCCATCCCCAGCACTACAAAACAAAACAAAACTTGGGTAGGGGATTTAGCGCAGTGGTAGAGCGCTTGCCTAGCAGACACAAGGGCCTGAGTTTGATCTCCAACACCCAACAAACAAACAAACAAAACTCCACAACTTGCATGAATCCTGAAAATATGATTTGACTAGATAGGCTGGGCAAGTATATGGTAATGAACATTTGAGATACATCTTCATCAACATATAACAGATTTTTAGATCTTCTGTAGATAGCTACTTATGGGAGCAATATTTTAATAAAAGACAACAGTGGGGGAAAAACAGAGCCCATGGTAAAATCAGGTAAGTAATCCTCACCCCCCAAATCAGGTAAGTATTGAACTGACAGCGCCAGCTGGCATGTAATTTGTCAAAGTTACCAAGAACAGTATGTATCTTTTGGGGGTGGGATTATGCAGAATAACAATATTCTTCTTTCTGTTTTTTAATATTTTCCACATTTTCTACAGTGACTATTACTCTTTCATGAAATGATTTTGTAAAACTTAAAGCTCTTGATAAACACAGGTCACTGGGAAGGATATCCTTAGAGGCATATGACTGTTCGCAAATATGCAAGCCAACCTCTGTGTGTCAAGCAGTCTTTAGATTTCAGTCCTGTTCAAGAGGACAAAAGGGGGACTGGGGATTTATCCCAGTGGTTAGAGTGCTTGCCTTCCAAGAATAAGGTCCCAAGTTCGATCCCCAGGACAAAAAAAAAAAAGAGGACAAAAGGGTAAATTCAAAGAAGTGTGGTCAGAGGCAAGACAAATAGACTGTCTGGGAAGATGAATCTACAGAAAGAGGTAGGGAATAAATGTTTCTCCCCAGCTTTTCCAGAAAAGCCAAAGAACACCATCAAGTGGGGAAGGGGTCTGCCTCCCCAGCTCACCCTCCCCTGGGCAGGGCCAAGAGTGGGTACCTGAAGGATGGCGGGCATGGTTTCGTCCAGGTCATTATAGTAACTTGGTTGCTGAATAAAGATGTTTCCTGAAGAAAAAAAAAAAGAAAGAAAGAAAGAAAGAGAGAGAAAAGTAGGAAGTGAGGAGGGGGGAAGCGTAGAAAGTTTACATTACAAATGGTTGCCTGCTTGTTCTACGACCTTTCTCCTTTCTATTAAGCCTTTCTGCAGCTAGGACCTTTGGCAAGTCCTGGCCTTGGGCCTTGTAGGCATTGAAGTTTGGCCCAGCCTACAAACTTTTCCCAGATTGGGGAGGAACCGTCCTCGGTACAATTTAACCTTCTGGGAACTCCTGTCTAGTGAATTACAAAAAAGACTTGCCCTGGTCAAACCAGTTTGCCCTGATGTCCCCAGGGAGTGACCAAATTTGGGCACTGTGCCTCAAGTGTGACAGTACTGGCTTTGGAAGTGGGAGTTAGTCATCCAGGAAAATTAGATTATATGATCTCCTTGCCCAAGAAACCTGGATGCAACAAGGCCAGGTCATGCTTCCAAAGATGTGAAGAGTCTCCAGGGAGAAATTTCTTTAGCTTTTGCATATGCTACCAAGTGAAAGGCCTGAGAAGGTCATGGAGATGGATTCAGCAAATGTGTGTGGTCATTCCTTATAAGGAGCTCTTCTCTGAGTGTTTACTATTTTCCAACTGATGCTGCTATGCATGTGGAGGTTGGAGCATATGGTAACCAGAACAGAAACTGAGTGTTCTACTCCCCAAATGGTAAGGGAGGGAAGAAGGCAGGAAAGTCACAAGGATTGGGAACAAGATGATGAGAAATGCCAGTGCCCTTAAGAGACCAGGGCTCTTCATCTCAACATAATCCTCACATCTGAGGCTGGTAGTAGGATGTCCTGAATTTTAGGTTTAGGTATCCTGTGTCTCTGGGCAGGTTTCTGGGAATGGTTTCTTTATTGACAACTTTGTGGGTCTGGTCCCATCGTAAATCATCTAAAGTAAGAAAGTCACTAGTTACTGTACTTTCTTTCCTGACTACCACTTCATTCCTTGATTTCAGAGAGCTCAGTTTGACTAGCCTGGGCTTGCTCAGGGCCTCCCACTCCAGATGGGTGGTGAACTCCTCCTCTGGACGCTAGATGGGCCAGGAATATCTGAACTCTCCCCCCACCAACCTTTGCTCTTCCTCATAAAGCCCCACCCTGATCTTCAAGGTCAGGTATAACTCTTGACCATAGCACAAAAGGCCCTGTGAGTCTGGCCCCTGCTGGCACCCTGGGCCACTTTTTCCCCATTCCCTGTGTTGTAGTCTTCCCTTGCACCATCCAACCTCAGACAAGTTCTGTTCCCTCCCACTGCTTGAATTGACCTTCCTCCCACAGCTGATTCTACCATAAGGCAGGTGTCACAGCTTCCAGGCAGTGCCTCCTGAGAAAGGCAATAGGAAGAAGGCCCCTCCCATAACCCCTGGGGTCACAATGTGTCCCCTCCATAAGCCTGCCAGTGCTAAAGCCTGTAACAATGCTGTTTTTCAAGCATCAAGATAGCTCAGACTTCACAATCTATCCTGTGAGTCCCTTTCCTCTCCTTTATCTGATTCCAGTGACAGTGAAGATCTCTCTAGCTTCTGATCTCTTAAAGAAATAATAAAAAGGTAAAGGACAGCAATGGCGTCCTTTGAACTGCCCCTTCTCAGATGAAAGCAGTTCAGAAACCCAGGGTGAATAAGAGACACAGCCAAACAGATCCGTGCAGTCCAGGAAAGGGCCATGACCTAATTTACCCTGGTTCTGCAAAGGAGCTCCAAGAGAGACTAACTGAAAGGCTCTGTTTTTAACTGCACTTGCTGATTCACAATATCAGCCTTGAAAGCTTTGAGAAAAGGGTGGGGTAAGGACTGGGATTGTGCTCACAGGACAATTAACCAGTTCCCTTTTTCTCTCCTGTCAATCCTCTTATGAGAATTTCTGTTGTAATCAAAGTAGAGGCAGCCCCTTGTGCCTTGGGTTTAAGGACTGAAGAGAAAGCTGCAGTGTGCAGGAGGGTGGTATAGAGGGAGGGAGGAGAGAGGAAAAGAGATAGAGAAATAGAGGCTGACTGACTGACTGCAGGCTCCTTCTTTGCACCCACCCCTCCAAACGCACCCACCCACCCACACGTACTCCTACGGAATGAAGGGCTCTGGATGTCTGGTCCTGACCTATGTTCTGTTAGCCACCCTCTAGGAGCCAAAGAAGGGCTCTCCTTAATAAGTCAGTTTAGGATTTTCAAACTGGGAGCCTGAGAACACTTTTAAACACCTTTAAATCTATTAAAGGAGCCAATGACCCAAACTATTAGGGACCAGGGGAACAGGCAGAGGTGCTCAATCCACCCTCACCATGCCATCTCCCGTGGGATCCTCACGGCCACCTGACACATCCAACAGTGACCTCATACCTACTCACAATTACACCTCCCACCTCCCAAAGGTCCTTTTTCTGCAATCCATACTAGTTTTCTCCAGAACTATTACGACTTCTCTTTCCAATTGACCTCATGGAGCCCTGCTTTAATTTATCTCCAAGATGTCCTTTTCTGCTCCAGTAGCCAACCAGGCTCTCACCTTCACACCCACACAGATGCTCCCACCTCCTCCACAGCGTCCTGTCTCCACCCTCCCCACCTGCATGCTGTCAGACTAACCTGTCACCAGATGGCTCCTTGCCCTGCTTTAGGCTCCAGCCCCATAATATAGTTTTAAAAAAAATATACGAAGATGCTGAACATGGTGGTGCATGCTTGCAACCCCAGCACGTGGGAGGCTGAGGCAAGAGGATAATGAGTTCAAAGCCAGCTGGGGCTATAAGGCAAGTTCAAAGCCAACCTGGGCTACATAGTGAGACTGTCTCAAACAAAAATGATTGGAAGGAAGCAATAATCAAATAGTTGACTCTTGTTCAGAATCTGTTAATTGTTTTCCTGCTTCTTTATACTTTACCTCCTTTCAAAACTTTGTAAGAGAAGGAAAAAGGAAAGGAAGGAGACTTTCCTAAAGGATTAACTCAGTTTTGTAATGAATATTTAGAAGATTGTGTCTGTGCTATGATCTTGGGATGAGGAAGACTGGCAGGGGTATCCAGGTAAACACCTCCCTGTGCTAGGCCCTACTCCATGAGCTGCAAATCAAAGAGGAATTTCCTGGGGCATTCCTTCTGTAACATCTGGGGAGTGCTTCTGTTTCTGATTGAGCCTTCTGGCCCACTACTGCCTCACGGGATACAACTGCTAATGTCCATTCCTTTTACAACCCAAAGAGTCTTCCCTGAACTCTGTCCCAGCTGTTCTCAGCAGTGTTGTAAACCGTGCCATTTTTGAGGCAGCCCCATCATCCCTGAAGTAGGGAGCAGAAACAATAAGAGCTTAAGGATCAGATCTCCATAGCCACACGTGTCAGCCTGGCTACTTAGTAGTCACACACTCTCCAACAAGTCCCTCAGTTTAAGCTTGGTTTCCTCTTCAATATATAGGAAGGATAACAACACTTATCTCTGAGGGCTGCTGTGAGGATCCAGTGGGGATACCAGTGTGGTACACCTGACATGTCAGGGGACCAGGCCACACTCAAATAAAGGTAAGCTGTCACTGTTTTTCTAATTCTTTTTTGGGGATGTGTGGTGCTGGGGATCAAACTCAGGTCCTTGCACTTGCTAGGCAAGTGCACCACCACTGGGCTAAATAAATCCCCAATCCTGTTTTTCTAATTCTTATCACCAAAGTAAACTTCCTCATTCCTGTCATTGTTTGACACTTGGCCTAAAACTAGGACTTCCAAATCCTTGAGGAACTATGTATCTGGTATCCCCTTATTTTTTTGTCTTCACTCCCCAGTTGCAACCTAGTCACTTCTTTTGGAGTTGACACTCATATATCTGTTAAGTAGTTCCAGCATTGTCTACCCCTACTGCTTTGAATCCTGAGTAGTAGGAAACCTGCACTATCTAAGTGTCAGCCTTTGTGACCTCTGGTTTGGCACATGAAGGCAGTCTCTGGGTCTGTACATGAAGCTCAGACATGTCCACGAGTCCTGCCTCCTACGTACCTATCATTTTCTGGAGTAGCGGTGAGTTGCCTTTTCCAAAGAGCACACAGAGGTCCAGGATCTTTGGGATGTCAAAGAGGAAGTTATTGTAGAGGATTTCTCCAAATGCAGAAGGGGAAATGAAATGATCCTAAGAAAAAGTACAGAGAGAAGGATAAAGACTCTCTGGATGCTCATACTTTGTACAGTAACAGCAAACACCTAAGAAACAACCTGCAGGCCCGCCAGCTGGAGACCAGCTAATGAATGCCAGTCTGCCCACCCCATGGACATGTCTGAGCTTCATGTATAGACCCGGAGCAACAGCCACTCTCAATTTTCACACAGAAAGAAGTGAAAACATGCCAGAAAACAGCCAGCTGGGGTTCATTCTGAAATATTTATAGGTAAATTAGCAAGATGTCTAGGATTGCATAAAAATAGGTAAAAAAAAAAAACTCTGGGAGAGATAAAATAAGAGTGGCAAAATGCTAATTGTTAAAGCTGGGTGATAGCCACATGGGATTCACTATACTTTGTATGGGAAAGTTTTGTATAAGTATATGCATATATTTGAAAATGTCCATTCTAAAAGTTTTTTTTAAAAAGTAAAGCCATATCAGCAGCAGCAGCAGCAGCAGCAGCATCATTTTGCTACAGGGCTGGGGATGCCAGGTGAGCAGCAGCAGCAGCAGCAGCAGCAGCAGCAGCAGCATCATCATCATCAACATCATCATCATTTTGCTACAGGGCTGGGGATGCCGGCTGAGCACTCTACCACCAAGCTACCTCCCAACCAGGGTTTAAAAAGTAGTCAGATACCCTCTGACGTACAAGTAAAGGCATAGTCATGCGTCACTGGCAAAGGGCCCTCGGCTCCCATTGATGAAAATACTGGGTGTCAAAGGCCCAGTGAAGTAAAGGATAAGGATGTGGCACAGATTTGTTCCCCATGGGTGGGAATAAAAGTGGAGGAGAGACAAAGAGGAAATCTGATGCTTCCAGAGCCTTCCTTCCCAAGGGCAGAGAATTGGCACAGAGGTGTTGGGTGTCAGGTGGCGACCAGTCACGGGATCAGAGGCTTACTTTGGATTCCTTGTGTGTGGACATGCGGAGGAAGGTGAGGAAAACACTCCGATGTAGTTGCTTCTGCATTTCAGCAACCTCAGGGGTTGGGGCCACCCACTCGTCGAACTTACGGGGGACATAGCGCAGGTAGGAGTCCAGGCACTTCTGCAGGGTCTCGTCAAAGATTACCTAAGCCAGGCGAGAGAGGACAGCAAGGATTTATCCTTTAGGCCTGAGGGCCTGCTGGTGGACCCCGGCCTATTGCCAATACTCCAACCCCAAGGAACCAAGGAGGTACGAATGAGCCGAGGGCTAAACACAAGCTTCTAAAACAATGACATTTTGGAAGGTGTGTTATCATCATTAAGATTGTGCTATAAGACAGAATGATCCAAACCACAATTTGCTGTTAAGGATCCAGTGTAAGAAGTAGAGAAAAAAGCACCTCCTAGGGGAAGAAAAACAACAACGGCAACCAACCAAGGGCATGTCATGTGCTTTGTCTTAGTGTGAATTTCGATAGAATGTTACCT
>PVJO010009231.1:32069-70653 GCA_004026905.1 Hystrix cristata
AACAAGAAGCTGGGAGTGATGGCACATGCCTGTAATCCCAAGTACTCTGGGAGGCTGAGGCAGGAGGATCACAAGTTTAAACTCAGTCCGGGGGATAGATTAGTGACTTAGTGAGACTCTGTCTCAAAAAAAAAAGAGTGAGTGTGTGGCTTTGTGCAAAGGCTCTGGGTTCAATCTCCAGTACCACAAAAAAAAAAAAAAAAAAAAAAAAAAAAAAAAAGTGAGTTGAAAGCATCTTCTTTCAAAAACAATGTGGGTTGGGTGTGGCTCAGTGGTAGATCATGTGTAAAGTTCTGGGTTTGACCCACAGCACCAAAAAACAAAAAATAGGAAACAAAACAGTGCTACAGAGGAGGTGAGTCACCTGGGACCATACTTCCAATCTCCATTATCTCCCAGAGAGGACCACTCATCATCTGCTTGGTATCCTGGCAACCTATTTGCAGGTGGGCATTTACATTAAAATATGAAGTATTATGAAGTATTAAAATATGAAGCCATATGAAATATTTGGGTTTGTTTCTTCTTTCAGATATGAATGGGATTAAACTGCATATATCACTGTTTTTCTAATGTCCAGAAAAAACAAATCTCTGATTTTTTTTAAAGATAAGATTCCAATCAAGTAGTTGCAGTTCTCAGCTTAGAGTCACAAGTTTTCCCTTCCAGAACTTACCATGCCATGAACAGACCTTACTTTGTTCACCATAAAGAAGAGAAGATGGGCTCAGTTTTCTCCTGGACTACATAAGGGTGGCTTTCTCTGGTGGAAATGGTAACAGGAAAAAGGCTAGGCAACAGCTCTGCTGTTATCAGGCAGTCCCCCACCCTCAGAGGCTACAGAACAATCAGACCGATAGATCTTTAGCCTCTACAAGAACCACCTAGGCCTTCCTACTGCCCAGGGGAAAGTTCACAAGCTGTGGAGTCCTCAGGTTCCATAAAGATTCCTTGGGGCCACCTAACAAGCTGGCCTGGCCTAGGGATCCTTTCCTATTTAAATCTGATTTACATAGTGGGGGCCTAGGTAATCTGTTAAAAAGGCAGTATGTGAATTTAAATACATTCAAAACAAACTAGACTCTAAATTCATCTCCTTGGCTTCCAAGTTTCCCTCCTCTTCCTGTTGATACTCCACCTCTTAGATCACACCTCTCAGGCCAGGCTATTCATTTCCCCAACACAACCCCACACCGCACCCCACCCCCACCCCCCACCCCCGCCACACGCACGAGCGCACGCACACACACCTGATTCTACCTTCCCTGTAAGCCTACTAATATTTACTTGGCTCCCACTGTGCCAAGCAGAGGACACATGAATAAAAGCATCCAGGTGCTTAGGAGGGTACACACTGAAGTGGGGAGGTGATCTCTAAACCACCAAGGGAACACCAAACAAAAGGACACAACAGCTCAAACCTGCCAAAGGGACCACAAGAGCACAAGAGGGAATTAACAGTGCCGGGAAGACAAACAAAGGCTTCTTAGGCAGTCAAGATCTGAGCAGAGCCTCAGAGAAGGAAAAGGTTTTTTAGTGGAAGAAATAGCATTTTATGGAGGCATAAAAATGGGCCATAAAAAGCGTGCAGATTGCATGAGGCACTGAGAGATGTATTTGGAGAATGCTGGAACAATAGTAATGAAAACCACCACTTATTGAGGACCTGCCCTGTGCCGCTGCTGAGCAGGCATGTTCCGCAGCCTGTTTCTTTTTTATCTATAACTAGTTTAAAGGGAGACAGAATTCTCCCCATTTCACAGAGGAGGAAACAAAGTAAGGGTCAGGAACTTTCCAAGATTGTGAGGTTAAGGAGGCACCTAATTGATGTGAAGCTCATGCTGCGGACCTATGACACCCACGAGCCACCCTGGTCTCCATGCCTGTCCCTCTGAGTCTAGCTCTCACCTCATTTCCTTCAGGAACCCTCCTGATGCCTGCATCTCTGGATCACAGGTTCACCTGGGCTCTGCTCACCTGAATATGGCACTTGTTAACCTGTCTCAGAAGTGCTTTTAAGGCCAGGAGTGGTGGTATATGCCTGTAGTCTCACCACTCTGGAAGGCTGAGGCAGAAGGATCACAAATTCAAACCCAGCCTAGGCAATTTAGTGACTTACTGAAATCCTGTTTCAAAATAAAAACTTTATTTTTTAATCATCTTTATGATTTTTTTGAGAGAGGGTCTTGCGATATAATTCAGGCTGTCTTTGAACTCACTATATAGCCCAAGCTGGCCCTGAACTCCAGGTGATCCTCCTGCCTCAGCTTCCTGAATGCTGGGATTACAAGCCCATACCACCATGACCAGCTCAAAATAAAAAGTTTAAAGAGGATTGGGACTACAGCTCAGTTCAAAGGCCCTGGGTTCAATCCCCAGTTCTCCTCCCCCTCCAAAAAAAGTGTTTTTTGATCTGTGGACAGGGAAGGACTGAAGTGGAAAATCAGATTCAGTCAACAAAGGAGCCAATCTTCACTGGCCCTGTTCAGCAGAACTTCCTATGATATAGAATCACATTTCTCTATATCACAAAGGGCTATTTTTATTTAAATTAATTTATAATCTGGTCCTTCAGTTTACATATCAAACACTGGACACATTGCAAGTGCTCAATAGTGACATGTGGTAAATGGCTACCTTTCTAAACAGTAAAGCCCTACATTTTCTGATAAATATCCTCCATATATAAAAAGGTTATGAAAAGGAAACAAGAAGCTTTATAGCACAAAGGTCAAGGATCTGAGGTTCTGGAATTGGCCTGGCTCGCTTCCCATCTTGGCTCTCCTAATTCTCCAGTCCTGTGATCCTGAACTCTGTTTCCTCATCTGTAAAATGGGTATAAGCAAAATACATTCATAGGGCCATTATATGGCTTAAATGACATAATTCAGGTGAAGTGTTTAGAATGGTTTGCCCAGAGTAAATACTCTATAAATGTTTGGTACTATTATTATTATTATTATTATTATTATTTGATGTCTTGAGACAGAGTGTTGCTATGTAGTTCAAACTGGCCTCATGGCGATCCCCCTGCCTCAGCCTCTCGAGTGCTAGGATTACAGACGTGCGCCACCACGCCCAGCTGTTTGGTACTATTATTACAGACTGTTTAAGAAGTAATAAGGAGCCATCCAGAAAGCAGGAAATAAAAGACCAGACTTCTCTTTCCCACGACTTTACTCACGCCCCTAGAAAATACTTTCTCCCATCTTGTTCAAGTAAACTCATATTCTTGGGAAACCAACATGTGGGTACAGGACTCCAGTTCCTGCATCTGTCTCCTTCTTTAGTAGACTGGCACCTCTCCATGGCTCTAATCTCTCTCTTCAGCTGGGAACTGGCAGGTTCACAGCCTCCTTAGTTTTCAGTCTCACAAGCCCTGATGGAGTCTCCTATGCAGTACTTCTTATCCCAGGTAAGATAAAAGACAGCCTAGCATTCCTACTGAAATGTGGACAGCCACTATAGAGTGTACCTTTTTCCCTTTATGTTAGATAGCTCTGAAAAAGTCCTACCTGAAACCTGAACACCTCTGTGGGGTTTAATCCCGAAACATGGCTGTAGGTTGGATCTGTTTCTAGCCCAGCTTGGGCTGCATCAGACTTGCCATCAAAGTGAATGGAAATTAAATGTTTTGGGTGGGAGTGGGGGGAATGGCGTAGTGACATGGAAAATACTACTCAAATCTAGGCTGCTGCTCAGAAGGAAACTTCCACACTGGGCTGGAAGGACCTAGTAGTGTCTCAGCTTCTGAATTACTAACTATGGCCCTCGGGTCATTCTTGGCACAGATAAAGAAGGAATTTACTTTTTGCTTCTAAAATTGCAATACTGATAATAATCTGCTTAATGGCCTCCAGGCCCCTGCTCACCAGTGCTGGTGAAGTCTTCTGCTTTCCTGTCTTCGGGTCCTTGTGGGTGATCTGGAGTTGGTCCAGGGGTAGAGCTGGCATTGTGCTGCGTGACCCTCCTGAAAGGAACATGGATGGGAAGAAGAGAGCAGACACACAGGCTCCCAGAGGCAGGACTCCAGGGTTGACCCCAGAGCCCAAAGAGAAGCATTAACCCCTAGTCTTAATAGGCCCCAGATGAGAGCCTCCAAGACCTAGTTCATGCACTACAGATCCACAGCGATGCGATCCACAGCGATGCTTTGCCTAACGCAGTCATTCTCAGCTGTGGAGGAATAGACTTCCCAGGTGACTCCCACTCTCTTTTAGAAGTACTGGCTAAAAGTACCTAGATTATTTTTACCTTTTTTTGGAAGTACTGGGGGTTGAACCTATGACCTCGTGCAATGTTTCAATAGGACGGTCTAGACCTGATGTAAGCCTGAGGAGTGGGAAACACAAAAGGGCCAGGATTGAGCTCTCTGATACTGCGTACTCTCATGTTGTAGAGTGTACCTTTTTTCCTACATTTCCTTGGCTCAAACTTGCACTGCAGAGTCTGTTTCTTTTCCTACTTTTAATAAATCTTGCCACTGTTTGTGCTCATCTTGACCAATTCTTTGTTCGGGACAGAAAGAACCTAGAAATCACCTCTAGGAGGAGACTCCAGAACCCCAAAACCCTGTAACACTGTGAGCTCTGCAAAGATACTGCCCAGAGGGGCTGGAGATTTAGCTCAGTGGTTAGAGTGTTTGCCTTGCAAGGATGAGGCCCTGAGTTTGATTCCCAGTACTAAAAAAAAAAAAACAAAAAAAAAAACAAAAAAAAGATACTGCCCAGAGCTCTACTTCTCTTGGTACCTTTCCTATGATCTGCACAGACCTGGAATAGACACAGCCACATCAAATGTGTGAGGAATGACTGACTATGAGGATATTCTTGTTATAACTCTCAGCAGATCTTTCAGGTCTTTTAAGGGTTAGAGTCATGGATCTTTCCTTTCTTGAAAGAGGTGTTAAGATTTACAGACTCTCCAGACTTCAAGGAAGGACATGATGAATAGAAGGACCAGGGAGAAAGAAAAAAATTCATAGAAACCTTTCAGTGCAAGCTCCTTTGCACAGAGGGACAAAACTGGCCTCAAAAATAGCAGTAGGCGCTGGGTGTGGCTCAATGGTAGAATGAGTGCTTAGCATACACGAGGTCCAGGGTTTGATCCCTAGCATAAAAAAAATCAAAACTTTTAAAAGCCATGAATGACAGACCCCAGGTCTCCTGTCTTCCCATCCAATTTTCTTTTCACAATACCACTAGGCCTGACCTACAGAAGGGACATATGAGTTGACTTTTGTGGAATCGTGGAATAGATGTAAATTAGGTACTCAGAAGGCATCCCATTTAAGGTCAATATGGTCTCTACGACAACAGATCAAGGGTAGGAGGAGGAAACTGTCACTTCCTGAGCTCTCACAGATAAGCTGAGGGGCATGGTCAGCCATATATTACCAGGTGTCCTATATCTCAGATTTCAGGCCAGGCCCTGGTGATATGAAGACAGATAAGGATAATAGGGGAGAAAGACGCCCTAGGCAAAGGAAATAGGAGATCAGAGAATGGGAGATGAAGCAGCAAGGTACACAGGTTCTAGTTTGTTTTATTATGTTTTTAAAGAGATAGGGTCTGTGGGCTGGCCTTGAACGCCTGGGCTCAAATGAGCCTCTCACTTCAGCCTCTCCAGTAGCTGGGACTACAGATGTGCACCATAGTGCCTGGCTTCTGGTCTGTTTTAAGTACTGTGACAATCCCTACTCTAGAGGGACATAATGAGAGAGAACTAGTCTGTCAAGTCTTCAAGAACTGTTCTAGCTCTAGAACCCTTGCACACAAGATAGTCTGAAAAAAGCCAGGCGGGGCGGCACATGCCTATAATTTCAGTTACTAGGGAGGCTACGGTGGGAGGATTGCAAGTTCAAGGCCAGCCTGAACAACTTAGCTAGACTGTCTCAAAATGAAAAACTAAAAAACTAGAAAAAGAACTGGAGCTGTAGTTCAGTGGTAGAGCATCCCTGGGTTCAATCCTCAGGAAGGAAGGAAGGAAGGAGAGACAGAGACAGAGAGAGACAGAGAGATGGAGTCTCACTATGTTGTCCAGGCTGGCACTGAACTCTTAGGCTCAAGTGACCCTGCTGCCTTAGTCCCCCGAATAGCTGGGACTACAGGCACAGGCCACTGTGCCTGGCTATGTTATTTCTAGTCAAGTTACTATATTACTGGCCTCTTACAAACCCCAATTCATAGTGACATCAATTATTATGCTCAGATGTTGGGGGTGGGGTGTCCTGATTTGCTCAAGGCATATACATCAGTGGCCAAGTTAAAACCAATGTCCAGTCCTTTTGCCTTGTCATGCGGCTCTTGTGCTGAACAAACTAAAACATGCTTTTCTCCCCTAAACCCAGTGCTGCTGGGAGGGCAACTCAAAACACCAGTGGTCTGCACACCAGTACAGAAGCCTAAGTGACTCACAGGTCTAGTTCTTTCCAGGTGTATCCACCTGAGAGGGTAGTGGGAGTGTCAGAGGTGGAGGCTGAAGGTAGAGAGAGAGTCAAGACGAGGAGGCAGCTCTCCATTCTTTAAATTCAAGGCCTCAGTCCAGATCTAGACAGGTATAGACAGCATCAATTCACTCTTGTCTGTAATCTCAGCACTTGGGAGGCTGAGGCAGGAGGATTGCCATGAGTCTGAGGGCCACATAGTAAGTTCAAGGACAAAGGCCAGCCTGGACTACATAGCAAGACTCTGTCTCAAAAAGCCAAAAAAAGAAGAAAGAAATTCACTTGTGCAAGCCAGTGCCTACAAAGGCAGTTCAGGGCAAGGCTGATACAGTGGTTAAAGAGAGCTCTATAGTCCTTCACCCTGGGTTTAAATCCCAGCTCCATGTTTTCCTGCACATGTTAAGACCTTGAGACAGTTCCCTAAACTCTCTATTCTTGATTTTCTTTTGAGGCAGAATCTTGCTATGTAGTTTGGGCTGGCCTTGAACTCACTATGGAGCCCAATCTGGCCTCAAACTCATGGTGACCCTCCTGTCTCAGCCCCCTGAGTGCAGGGATTATAGGCTTGAGCCACCACGCCCAGCTCCCTTGACTTTCTTATCTATAATATGTAATCATAATACACATGATTTCTTAGGGTTGCTCTGAGAAGTAATCAATGCTAAATGTTCAATACAACATCTGGCACATACTAAGCATTCCATAAAGTTTAGTTGTTATCATTCAAGTCCCAAACACAGGCAGAACACTTTCTGCTTCCTCATTTATTCAGCATTCTGGGTCCTGGGCATGCAGAAAACTACAGTATGATCCAATGTTAGAGCTATAACAGGAAATTGCCAAACTAGACCACAGAAGAGATAGGGAGGAAGGCACAAAGGTGACATAGGTAACATAACTTGGATGCTGAAGGACAGGAGAAAAAATGGGCATTCCAAGCAAAGAACAAACATGAGCAAAGGCTCAGAGTTATAAAAAGTGTGGCTTTGAAAGAGGAGGGACACATTTAATGTTACTGAAAACACAAGGTAAAGATGACAAAAGTGAAAAGGGAAGAGGCTGGATAGGGAAGACAGAGCCAGTTGAAAAACAGGCTTGAGTGCTACGCTAAAAATTTTGGAAGGTGAGGGGTTACTTAAGAAAGGGAAAGACATGATCAAAAAGAGATGCTGAGCAGGGTAAGGTGATACATGCCTGTAATGCCAGCACTGAGAGGCTGAGGCAGGAGGAGCTAGTTTGAGTGCTGCCTGGCAACTTGGGGAGTCCATGTCTCTACTAACTAAACACATAAATAAATGAAGATGATGATAACCTGGTGCAAGAGAGGCCTCCTATGAATCACTGGAGAGCAAACAGTACTGTGTTAATCATCTCACACATACAGAGACTTTTCAGCACCTACTATGTGGCTGGCATTGACGCCCAGAGACTAGTATGACAGGCAAATAACAGACCCTTCACAGTGCTTACCATCTTTATAGAAATGGCAGATACAAAACCAACAGCCATAATATCAACATCAAGTTTCTTTGTTATATAGACAAGGATCAGGTAGCATTTAACAGAGAGGAGTGACTTGAGGGAAGGAGAATGTCAAAGAGGATGAGTTTTCCTCTAAGGTATGGGTAGGAATTTTAAAAGTCAAGGACAATAATCATGGTTATATTTGTGCTCCCCGTGTGCTGTAGGGCAGCAGAAGCAACGAGTTAGAAAAGGGCTTTTTTAGGACAGAGCCGTTCAAACACCAATTGTAATATGGCCAGTGAGCATTCCCAGGGCTACTGTTGCCTCAGTTTCTCCGATTGCCATCACTCTTCTGGTCTCAATTCAAAATTACTCTTCTCTGAAACCTTCCCAAATCTCTCTGTCTAAAGTAATCACTCTCCCAGTTACTGTTCTATGTTACACGTCCTTGACGGATGCCTCTCACTGCACTGTCAGCACCATGAAGGCAGAAAAGCCTTGTCTGTCTTGCTCAGTTTGTATCCCCAGGGCCCAGGTCTGTGTCCGGCAATTAGGAGGCGCTCAACAACTATTCGCTAAACGAATGAATGAACCCCGAGGAAACCGAAGCCCCGGGCGTGGGATGTGGGCGGCCGGGCCTCGAACCCGCGGCTCCCAGCCCGGTCGGCCTGGCCTCGGGGTGGAGCGGCTCACGGCCCCCGCCTCAGGCCACGTAAGGCTCGGCCCCGCCGCGGAGAGCGAGCGGTGGGGGTGCCGAGGCCGCCCGAGACACGGTCGCGGCTTCTCCCCAGCCCCAGGCTCCGCGCCCGGAAGGGATCGGCCACGCACTCACCTCGGCGGCTTCGCCACTGGCGCTGTACCGCCGCCGCCGCCGCCGCCGCCGCCGTTCCCGGTGACAGCTCCGGGAGCTCCCGCACTTCCGGGGTCAAACGGCGATTCCGCAGGCGCAGACCGGAAACCCCGGCCCAGCCCTGCCCTCGGCGCCAACGGCCACCCAGAGGCCGGGCCGTGGCCACGCCCCCATCCTTAAGAGCCCGCCCCCACGATGTGGGTCTCGGTCAGTAACCACGCCTCCCGCCTCCTCCCTGACCGGGTTAAACCATTCCACCTCTAGAAAAATCCAACAGTGGCACCCGGGACGGCTTTTCAAAACCCCACGCGTTGGTCATTATTCTGCAAATGTAGTTAATTCACAAGTTTTGACAGTGGGAAGTATAACATGATGTTGAGCATTCAAATAAGTACAGACAAATGAAGGCAGACAAATGAGTACGGACTGTGTTCTCATTTATAAGAAAGTGGAGGTGATGGGGTTATGATGGTAGTTACCACTCTAACTGGTGAACTGGGAGCACACACAAATTAGGCTGGGGATGTCCCATGTTTTCATCTTGGTGGTGGCTGTAGAGACGGGTTCACTTAGGAAAATGCATCAAATTGTACACTTAAGATCTATGCACTTTTCTGTATGTATATAATACAAAATTTGCAGCCTTAACAGTTTTTAATCAGATAGTGTAACTATCTGGCAGATGCGATTTTTCCACAGATCATCGCGGGTGGTGCAAGGTTAGTCGGTTCCACACAAAGCTAGTTAAGAATACTCATCCCTGGGGCTGGGGCTATCACTCAGTGGTAGAGCACTTTCCCAGCATGCATAAGGCCTTTGGTTCTATCACCAGCACTGAAAAAAGAAAGAAAGGCAGGAAAGAAGGAGGGAGGGAGGGAGAAAGAAAAGAAAGAAGAAAATACTAATGCCTAGCTTTATCTCAGTGCCTGACACACAGTAAATATTCAAAAACAACCACTATTGTTATCATGGAAGTATTATGGAAGCTCATAAAGGAGCACGCAGCCCAGCCTTCGAAGGGTGAAGTATTGTATTACCCAGAACCCTCCTAGTGACAGGCCCTGCTGTCTGCCCTGAAAACACAAGAAGTACTTAGCCCTATTCCTGTCCTCAAGTGCTTACAATGTAGAGGCACAAGGAAACCAACTATGAGGCAATGTGATACAAGGTACTAAGAAAGTAGGAGAGATGGGCTCTAAACCAGAAATATGATGAGAGGGGTTCGCTAATTAGTTATATATTGCTGCGTAATAAATTACCACAGATTTTGCAGTTTAGCACAATGACAGTGACCCTATGGCACACATGTTATTTGTTTCTCTTTTAAGACAAACTATGTTACTGTGTGCAAAACCTCAGTATTCAGGTTTTATTGCAGTGTTGGCACTTTGCGATAAATAAATGAGTTTGGGGTTGCAGTTTGGGCACTCGTCTCTAAAATGCTTGCTGTTGCTGGCTTAGTACGGTGTATACTTGCTTACATCGTCGGTGGGTCAGGAACCTGAGCGTGGTTTCTCTGCATCTAGGTGTCCCCCAAGGCTGCAAGCAACATACCAGCCAGGACTGGAGTCTCATCTGAAGGCTCATTTTAAAACAAAACAAACAAAACAAAAACCGCTAAGTTCACATGGCTCAAGTTAGGGACCCAGCTTCGTGGTTAACTGTCTGCTTAGCATGCAGGAGGCCCTGGGTTCCATCTCTAGCACCACAAAACAAACAAACACCAGGTTCACAACTATGTAGAGCAAGTTCAGTTCCTTTCCGGCTGTTGGACTGACCTGTCTTCCTTGATCTTCATCGGAAGCTCCTCATCACATGGACTTTTCCATCATGGTTGCTTGCTTTGCCATGCACCCTGGGAAGATGATAGGGAGTGTCTGCTAGGAAGACAGAAGTCACAATCTTACACAGTCATTAATGTCACCTTTGCCATGTTCTTTTGGTTAGAAGCAAGCCACAGCTCACCAGTCTTGGTGGCACACGCCTGTAGTCCCAGCACTCTGGGAGGTTGAGGCAGGAGGATTAACAACTTCAGGTCCAATCTGGGCAATTTAACAATTAGCGAGACTCTATTTCAAAATTTTTAAGAATTTGAAAAGGACGGTGGATATAGCTCAGTGTGAAGGCCCCAGTTCAATTCCCAGTAGGGGAAGGAAGGCAGCAGCAAATTATAGGTCCTGCCCACAGGGGATTACACAGAGGCATGAATACCCAGAAGTGGGGATCAGTAGGGGCCATCTTAGAATCTACCTGCCACTTAGGGGACACTCAGCTATCCAGGTCTGCAGCACAGGAAGAAGTGCAGAGAGATAAAAGAAATTGTGATGATAATGACCATGGTTGTCATACCCTTGCTTCATCCTAGGCAATGGATGAAGCATTTCACATGCATTATTTTTGACTCTTTTTATAAGAGGTAGAAACTGTTATCATCAGAGTCACAGAGCTAGTAAATGAGTAGAACCAAAGTATGATCCAGGTCTGTGTGACCCCAGAGCCATTCCTCAAAACTCCCTACCAAGGGCCTTCCCAAGCTCCATAAGGCAAGTCTAGGGATGCTGGCCAAGCACCGCAGGCTGTGTAAGGACAGTGTATATTCTTCCCTTTATTGTTGTTGTTGTTGTTTTTGGCAATACTAGAGATCAAACCCAATGAGAACTGAGCTAAATCCCCAGCCATTTTTTATATTTTTTATTTTGAGACATGGTCTCAGAGTTACCTAGTCTGGGCTTGAATTTATGATCTTCTGGCTCAGCCTCACATGTAGCTGGATTACAGGCCTGTGCCACCAGCTTGGCTATTGCTGTCATTTATTTTAGGCAATCTGATTTTCTGTCGACATGGAAAGGACAGAAAAAAGTGCCACAAACTTTTTTTTTTTTTTTTGGTGCTGGGGAATCGAACTCAGGGCGTTGCGCTTGCAAGGCAAGCACTCTAACCACCGAGCTAAATCCCCAGCCCCAACCACAAACTTTTTGTTTGTTTGTTTGTTTTTGGTTTTTTTTTTTTGTGGTGCCAGGGATCAAACTCAGGCCCTTGTGCTTGCAAGGCAAGCACTCTAATCACTGAGCTAAATCCCCAGCCCCTTGCCACAAACTTTTGTTTTGTTTTTCTCTCCAATACTCACCGGGCACATAGGAAATACAATCTGTATCTTGGTGATTAGATGGAAGGAAATCATATGTTGCCACCTTTGGTACATGGAAAATTTAGACTAGAACTTCTGGGGAAAATGTATGTATCATTTCCATTTTTTTCTATGGATACAAAGATATTCATACCATGGAGGTTTTGGAGCTGCATAACATGACTATAAAAAGACAAAATCAGGGGTTAGGGATTTAGCCCAGTGGTAGGGCGCTTGCCTAGTAAGAGCAAAGCCCTGAGTTCAAGCCCCAGCGCCAAAAAAAAAAAAAAAAAGACAGACTCATCCAATAAAACACCTGATTTCTCCTAACAGGAGGTTCTTTTAAAAGAATCATTAATATTCACCCCATTATCATTAGGAGACTTGAATTAGATAATACAGATAATGCCAAGCACATACTTGATGCTCAAGAAATTTTATTGGAAAGGAAGGAAGGGAGGTAGGAAGGAGGAGAGAAAGAAATGGAGAGAGCGAAAAAGGAGAGAGGAAGAAAGGGAAAGAAAAGGAGGGAGGAGACTCCTTATTAGTTGGAGTGTTAACTTACAGTTCCTTCATCTTTCTCCTTTGGCCGAAGAACTTAATAAGAATGTAAATGTCTAAAGGAGGCATTCTTTTTTTTGGGGGGGTGCTGGGGATCGAACTCAGTGCCTTGTGCTTGCTAGGCAAGCACTCTACCATTTGAGCTAAATCCCCTACCCCTAAAGGAGGCATTCTTATTATGTGAGCTAACATGTCCAACTGAAATTAAATTAAAAAGTCAACAGGAGAAGCCTCAAACCATGTATAAGTTACACACAAATAGAAAGGAATTTCTGGCCTGTATTTTCCTCCATGTGAAAAGAAAACAACTAACTTACTTTAAGGGCACATATTTCGGTTGGCAAAGGAGGGGAATGTTCGCGGTGCTTATAATCAACCAGGTCTAGGGGTAACTCGGGAGAAAACTGTCAGTAGTTAGAGCCAGAAAATCAGCATAGGAATGAATATGTTGGCCTGAGTCCTGCTTGGCCCAGATGCTCTGAGTCACTTCAGATGAATCAGTGTTGCTTTCTCTGTTCATGAACTTTTTTTTTCTCTGTTCTGAACTTTAACGAGTTCGTGTTCATTGATGTTAGCTCTTGCATGGCCCGTCCATTGTTCATGTTCTCTCATACTCCTCCAATAGCAGCTTGACTTCTCTTCAGGGGACCATCCCTCCTGCTTACAGTCTGGATTTGGAATGTCCCCAGGAGGCTCATGTGTTAAATAGCCTGTGGCACTATTAGGAAATGGTAGAAATTATAAGAGGTAGAGACTAGCAGGAAGTTTTAGGTCATTGGGGGTATGCCCTCAAAAGAGACTATGGGACCCCAAAATCTTCTTCCTCTTTTGATTCCTGGCCATAAAATGATCAGTTTGCTTTGCCACATACTTCTGCCATGATATGCCAATACAGGCCCAAAGCCATGGGGCCAATTGGTCACAGACTGAAATCTCTAAAGTGTGAGCCAAAATAAAGCCTCTATGTTATCTCAGGTATGTTATCTTTCTTTTCTACAGTGGTTGAAAGCTGACTAACATATTGCTTAGAATAGTAATAATAATTTATTATCTTACATGGTGTCTGTAGTTTAGGAATTCCATAGTGGCTTGGCTGGATGGTTCTGGCTCAGGGTCTCTCAGGAGGGTGTAATCAGATGTCACCTGGATCTACAGTCATACGAAGGCTTGGTTGGAGAGGGAGGAGCCATTTCCAAGGTAGATCAGTTACTCACATGGCAGGCAAATTAGTACTGGCTATTGGCAAAGGCCCTCAGTTCCTCTATAAGGGCTTTTTGAGTGTCCCCATAACATGATCCCTGGCTTCCCTCAATAAAGATCAACCCAAGAGATGGAAGCAGAAGCAGCAATTCCTTTATGCCCTTGCTTTGGAGGTCACACACCATTACTTCAGGCAGATTTTTATTGGTCAAATAGGCCAGGCATGGTTCAGTGTGGGAGGGGATTATATAAGGACATGAATATCAAAAGACAAGACCATTGGAGATCATTTTAGAAGCTGACTACAACATCAATCTAACATTTGTCCAGCCAACTACCCATAGTAATTGGCTCAAGAATCAATACACGATACAGATCTCTCCAGCGATACCCAATTCTGGGATCTTTATTTGGAGTCAAAGTTAAACAGAAGCGCTTTCTGAGATTACTAGCAATAGGAATGAACTGAGCCTGTAGTTATTAATGGCTACTACATGGAACCCAAGAATGAGGGCAACACAAAAGGAAAGCAGAGCTGGAAAAGGAATGAGAAGCAGATGGGAATGAAAAAGTGAGATGGCATATTTGAGCTCTGGGTCTATGTGTACCTAAATTCAGATAATCCCAGACTTTTCTCATTCCTGATTTGCTTAAGATAATTTGAGTCAGGCTCCTGTCCAAATACAACTTCTAGACGCTCAGTCCCTCTTACGGCATTGGCCAACATTTTCTAAAGATGATGTCTGGCACCTAGAGAGAAAAGCAGGATGAGGTTGCTAATTGTTCAAACCCATGACCACAAGGACTTGCTGGAATTACAAGTCATACCTAAGGATGGAAAGATGTTAGTTTGTGGATTGAACTTTAATTTGTGATTGGTACCCACCAACTGGTATTCTTTAACTAGACCATGGGTGTTCAGCAGCAATAAGTGTAATTAGGCAAAAAATGAATTCGTTGATTGTGATCTAAAGACTTGGGTATTAGTCGAGAGACACCCTCTTCAGGAGACAAAATTGGATAAGTTGCTTGTTTTCCTGAGTCTTAATTTCCTTATCTGCATAGTGGGGATAATAATATTTGTTCGGTCTACTATGTTCACTCAGCCAACATTATTGAGCACCTACTGTATGCCAAGTACTATAACAAAGACAATAAAAGGATTCAGTTCTAGCCTTCAAGATTTTCACAGTCTCATCAAAAATATGAAGAAAACATGAATTACAACATCACTGGGGAAATGGTGTGATAGCCACACACATGGTGTCTGGGGATCATAAGGGAGAAAGCATCCCGCCCAGTGGAATATTCACGGACTTTCTGGAGGGAATGCTGTTTTGTCCGAGTTTTCAGGAAATCTAGGAACTGACAAGTTAGAAAAGCATAACAGGCAAGGAATACAGATAGGGCAAAAAAATCCAGAGGTGTAAAATAAAGTGGACCATTCAGGAAATTGCACAGATGAACATAGTCGAATCTAAGAGAAAAAAGAATATTTTAAACAGAGGTCAAATTATTGGATTGCCTTGTGGACTGTGTAAAGGAATTGATGGTGGGGAAGGCCCTGGAGGATTTGAATAAAGAAATTCAAACTGGGTGTGGTGGCACATGTTTGTAATCACAATACAGGGAAGGCTGAGGCAGGGGGATCACCGTGAGTTTGAAGCCAACCTGGATTACCTAGTGAGTTCAAAGCCAGCTTGGATTACACAATGAGACCCTATCTCAAAAGGAAAAGAAAAACCCAGAAAAACTTTTCAGAAAGGTATTTTAGAAAGATAATGCCAATTGCCATGGATGGTTGCAAGAATGGAACTAGGCACCTATATTACAGTTATCTGTTGTGGTGTAACTACCCTAAAATTTAGTAGCTTACAAAGATTTATATTATTATTATTATCATTATTATTTTATGCTGGTGGGGAATGAATCCAGGGTCTCACACATGCTGGGCAAGCAGTCTACAACTGAGCTTCATCCTCTGCTCTTTCTAAAATTCAATCTTTTTTTGAGGCAGAGTCTCGCTATGTAGTCCAGGCTGGCCTTGAACTCACTACGTAGTCCAGATTGGCCTTGAAATTTCAAGTATCCTCCCGCCTCAGCCTCCAGGGTGCTGGGATTATAGGTATGGGCTACCATGCCCAATTTGAGAAACTATCTTGCTTGTTTTAACCAGGCTGGCCTCAAGCTTTTAACCCATCTGCTTTAGCCTCCCTACTAGATGGGATTATAGGCATGCATTACCATGCCTGGCTAAAATTTGTTATTTCTTACAGTTTTGTGAATTGCCTGAACTGCTCCATGTGGCTTCAGATACAGTTATTGTTTGGTTATATTCCACTGGGAGCTGAGGGAGGCTAAAACATCTAAGACCTCTTCATGAATGTACCTCACATCTCAGTATCAGTGGCTAGAACACCTGGCAGCTCAGTGTGTCTCTCTCACTCTAGGGGTTTCTCATCATTCAGTAGTCCAGTCGAGTGATCACCAGGCATGGGTGATTTTCTCCCACAGAGGACACAAGGCAATGTCTGAAGACATTTTCGATTATCACAAATGAAGTATCTGGTAGGTAGAGGCTAAGGATGCTATTACTTTTTTTTTTTTTCCTCTCTTTTTTTGGTGCTGGTGATCGAACTCAGGGCCTTGTGCTTGCAAGGCAAGCTTTCTAACTACTGAGCTAAATCCCTAGCCCCAAGGATGCTGTTAAATGTCCTATAATACACAGGATAGCCCCATTGTAAAGAATTACCCGGCCAATCATCTGGCCCCAAATCTCAATGGTGTTGGGGCTGGGGATTTAGCTCAGTGATTCACTCGGCCCTGAGTTCAATCCCCAGTACCACAAAAAAAAAAATAAATAAATAAAAATCTTGATGGTGCCAAGATCGAAAACTTTTTGTTAAGCATGAGCTTTTACATGGTAATTTGGACCCCAAGAGAGTAAAAGTGGAAGCTGCCAGATTTCTTAAGGCGTAGGCTCTGGAACTCACAACATCACTTTTTCCACATTCTATTGGTCAAAGCACGCGTCAAAGCCAGGTCTGACTCAAGGCAAGAAGAATTAGACCTCCTCACCCGTTGCACACAACTACCAATATACTTTCTGTCTCTATAGATTTTTGACCATGTTTACAGAAAACCTAGCAAAGCCAGGGAGACCTAATGAGAGAGATTCATGTGAGAGGTGATAGTGTTTGGAGAAAGAAATGACAAATAAATGACCTCATGAGAAAATGAAATAATGGCAGTTGCAATCTCTTTGCAAAGTGTTACATAAATATACTAGTTTCACAATCTGCACTGTCCCCAGCCAGCGGCTGCTGTCCCCAGCAGTTTTCCATTAAGCCAGGCTTTCTTTCAATAGGCCTCCGTTCAGTCTGCCCAATCCCCTGTCCTCTCTGAATTCATCAAAGCTTCTGCTGACTCAGGAAGAATCTACAGAATGATCACTGCAGTGAAAGTCTCAAATCATCCCCCAGGGCCCCTAGTAACAAAACATCTGCTTGTCATTCCCCCTTACCCCTCTGGGCTGTAGCGAGAGAACAACATTAGATGACAACAATAAACAATTTAAAAACCAGGCCTTCTGGCTTCTAAGAAGGAAGGTTTAATTCGAAGGCAGCTGATTATCCACTCATTATAATTTACAAATGGTGCTTTTCTTGCCTCTTGTCACTGCTCTTTGAACAACAGTAAAAAAGATGAAAAAAGTCCAAGTTAATACATCTTAAAAATCAGAGGTCAGAGAATCCCCAAGAAGAAGAATCTTATCAACATATAATCAAACCTCTTATTTAATTAAATAATTAATTTATTTTTGTTTTGTTTTGTTTTTTGAGACAGAGTCTCAAAAGGCCAGTCCAGGCTGGCCTCGAATTCACTATGTAGCCCAGGCTGGCCTCAAACTCATGGTGAGCCTCCTGCCTCAGCCTCCCAAGTGCTGGGATTATAGGGGTGTGCCACCAATCCCTGCCAAACCTCTCATTTTACAGATGAGGAAATGGAGGCCTAGAGAGAAAGGACTTGCCCAGAGTCACCCAGCAGCTGGAGGGAGCAGGGGAAGGATGGCAGAATAGGTGCTGAAACCAAAGTCTCCATGCTGGCTCCAGCCTAAGGCCCCACCTAGGGAGATGAAAGGGTAGCCTAGCCTTGTCTGCCCTGTGCAGCCTGGAGACTCCACGTGCAGACCACCCATCAAAATGGCAATTGGTACATTTTAGTCTCTCCATAATTATCAGCGTGGGATGACAGCCACAGAGCTGGGAGGTAGAAATAATTCGTCAAGGGCTGGGACATGGTTTAAATTGCAGAGAGGTCTGGAGCAGGGAGATTGTTGCTTTACATCAAAATTAACGTTTTTTTAAATTTCCTAGCATCTTATGTTTTTCAGACAGGATCTGAGAACAAGAACTTTCACAACACCTTTCAGCTCCCCTAGTAATACAAAATGTGGATATTTGGTGTTTGTAACCGTTAAACCACAGGATTTCAATCCAGTAGAATATTGCCAACTAGCTCTTAACTTTCCTTGGGAGAGTATGAAAAGAAGTCTCTGGAAGGTATGTCTTGAACATCATGAAAAGAAGGGATAGCTGGGGATGTAGCTCAGTGTTGCAGCACTTGCTTAGCATGTCAAGGTCCCAGGTTCAATCCCCAGTATTGCCAAAAAAAAAAAAAAAAAAAAAAAAAAGGCATGGAGATTAGTGTTACTTTCTCTTTTTCCTGATATCTACTTGCTGGCCCACAATCTCCAGAGAATTCCAGAATGCAGAACTATGACCTCTTAATTCCTTAAGGCCAATGGTCCCTTCAGGGAACTGGCAGATGCTGTTTCCTCTGCCTGAAATACTACCCTGCTATCCTTGTTCTAGAGTCTGGAAAGTCCAAGATAAAGGTATCAGCAGGTTTGGTTGTCCTTTGAGGTTTTCTCTCTGCTTCCAAGATGGTGCTATATAGTCTGGAAGATGGAATGCTGTGTCCTCACCTAGCAGAAGGCAGAAAGAAGGACAGAGGGGCAGAGGCCCTCCATCAAGCCCTTTTCTAAGGACACCTAACCCCATTCCTGAGGATAGAGTCCTCATGACTCGATCACCTCTTAAAGACCTCACCTCCTAACATGATTACATTGACAGCATCTGAATTTTGCAGAGCCCTGCAGTCAGTCCTTCTCTTTAATAGGAAACTCCCCATGAGGGGGGAATTCTAAACCTGGGTTCATGAAGGGGATCCCAGGATCTGTACACCCCTGGAATTGTTTGCAGATGTGTTGGCGTGCCCATTTCAGTAGAGAGGCTACAAGGCTTTCATCCAATTCTCAAAGCAGCATCCCCTAAATGCAAACACCATTCATACCAGTACCTGGCTAAAATTCCTCTTCCCTTCCAGCTAGAAAAGACATTTTAAGGCCCAAGAATCTCTGGTGACAGAAACATGGCTTAGCCAGTCATCGTGACACACACCTGTAATTCCAGCACTCAGCAGGCTGAGGCAGGAGAATTGTCTGGAGCTCAAGGCTAGCCTGGGCTACATAGTGAGACCTCATCAAAAAACAAAAACAGAAACAAACAAACAAAAAACCCAGAAAAGAAAAGAAAGACAAGAGTTGGGGATTTAGCTCAGTGGTAGAGTGCTTGCCTAGCAAGTGCAAGGCCCTGAGTTCGATCCCCATCACCTCCCCCCCAATAAAGAAAAGAAAGACAGTTTAGTGTGATGTGTAAGACAGATGGTGGCAAGGGCAAAGTGGCTAACACACGGGATCAGAGAGAAATGCACTTTCAGCTGCAGCTGGTTAAGGGTATTAGGGAAAGCTTCCTGGAATTGGCGCCAATTAACTGAGTTGTAATGCACTATGAAGGTTTGTGAGGTTGGAAATGATGCAGAAGACAGAGTACCAAATTCTCTTCTGGCAACTCTGATATCTTCAACTCCCATGCTCAAAAGGAGAGGCTGTTCAAACTGTCCGGTGTTGGGGTCATTTCATCCAGATAGACCAGCTTGGCTTAGAGTTTCTTTTTACTTCTCCCTTTAGAATAAAAAAAAAAAAAAGGGTCTGGTTTTGTGATACCAACTATTGCTAGCAGCCCTTGGTCCCTTCTGTTGAATTATTCATCTTGCAAGATGAATTATTAATTTCCAATTTCATACAGCGAATGCCAGGCAAACAGGTCGAAATGGAGTTGAAACCCTGGGCATGGGGCCATAGACCTCCCTAGGTCCCCTGGAGCACAGGCCACTGGGGCCAGCCAAGAAATTATGCAGGAATCCACAAGGGACTCACCCTGGAATGCACTGGTCGGTAGGGAGTCCTGGGTCCTGGGCCCTTGACTGAGGACGAAGCTGGCACAAGATTAGAGTGCCCTGAAGTGGCCGGGCTCCATTATCATCCAGCACTCTGGCCTCTTGCTTTCCTGGCCCTTAGCTGGAGCACCTTTGGTGGGCTGTGGACAGGGCTACACTACTCATTCTGAGGGGGTTTGTGTGCCATTTGATGCATGAATTTGTGTTTGACTCTGAGACTTGACTCCATGTGATGCTGGATTGGTCAAGATGGGTTTCTCACCCTCGGCTCTACCAGCATTTGGCCTGGATCATTCTTTGTTGTGGGGGACTGTTGTGTACATCTTCTAGGAGACTGAGTCATATTTCCGGCTTCTACTCACTACATGTCAGTAGCACAGCCCCCTCCCAACTCCTTCCCCTAGTTATGACAACCAAAATACCTCTAGACATTCCTAAATGTCCCCTAGTCCTCCCAGGGCAAAATTGCTCCTACTTGAGAACCAATAGGTAAGTGCTTGGTTCTCTAAGGAAGTGCTTGGTACTTCCTTGAGTCTTTTTTTTTTTTTTCCTCTCTCTCTAGTCTATTAAATCAGAGTAATTGTTACCAGGGTGAGCAGGGTGAGATCATAATCAAATCAGATCACAAATAAGCCTCAGCCTACTAGGAGTTATTCTATGTACCTAGACTTTTTTGTTTGTTTGTTTCTTTGTTTTTGAAGGGTTTTTTGTTTGTTTGTTTTTTGAAACAAGGTCTCTCTATGTAGTCTAGACTGGCCTTGAATTCATTATGTAGCCCAAGCTAACCTTGAACTTACAATCTTCCTGCCTTAGCCTTCTGAGTGCTAGGATTACAGACATGTGCCACTGTACCCGGTATTACTCTAGGACTTTTATAATACATGAGTGGTTCTTTTTAGGATTTATGTTCAAGTCTTGGTTAGGATTGCATTCACCTGTAGATAACAGACCTGCCACTTTAAATTGCTTTGAACAGTGAAGGGGAGTGTTTGGTTCACATAACTGGAGGTCCAGAAATAGTAGGTTCAGCTTCAGGTTTGAGTGATCCAGAAACTCACTCATGTCTGCAGGGACCAGTTCTGTCTTTTTGTTCTGCCACAGATAGTGAAGGATCCACCTGGTTTGCTTTGGGATCCTAGCATGACTTCCAGTAGCAAACTGTAGTGTAGGTTTCCTTCTTCCCTTCAGTGGTATAAGGAACACATCCATCCCAGCTTTCCAAGTGAGAGTCCAAGAGTCACACGGGTTGGGTTACTTAGGTCAAATCCCCACTGCAAAAATAGTATTGCATTTAGTGGAATGGATGTGCTGGTTGGTTAGCCCATCAGATCCCACTTCTGGAACTTAGCAAGAAGTTGCTTCCCATAAGTATATGGCCATGCAGGGACCCAAATGAATATTTAACCATGGATAGGATCCAGTGACCATTCCTGAACTAATCTCTGTAGACATAGATTGCCCAGACCTGGGACTTGACCAACCCTTGGAGTTGGAAGCATGAGGAGATGGGGAGATCAGTTTCACCCAACCACAGGGACTAGCAGTGAGGAAAAGTTAGTTTCCCAACTCCAAAATAGGGATGTTGCTACCAGAAAAAGGGACATGGATACTAGGCAGGCAAGACTAAAAGGTTTGTGCTGCATGTGGTCACAAGAGGGCCATGGGGGAATGTTAGTACATATATAGACGGGTCAGATATCTCTTGTGAGTGACTCTGATCCTCTCGGGCTCACCTTTACTTCGTTCAGTGATACATGCTCTCAGTTACAACTCAAAAGCACCTTGCCTCTCACTTTATGCTGTGGGGAATGCGGGGAACCTGCCAGGCTCAGTACTCACCCATGTGCAACAGGGAAGTATGCGATATTGATTAATGTCCTATGAGGCAACTCTGGACCAATGGGGATGGGAACTAATGGATAAATGTTTTGTCCTTTAGATCTTGAAGAGGCTTTTCCAAGATATGTTTCCTAAGGCACCTCAAAAGGTTTCCAGATATTGAGTCACTAGTTACCTGTATGAGGGACACTCATGGCCCCATCTTTATCTCAGCTCCTATTCCTCGCCTCTCTTCTGCTTTTGTTTCCTTGGAGCCACTTCCTAAATAAGCTATTCACACAAAAGCCTTTGTCTCAGACTCTACTTTTAGGGAAACCCAGTACAAGTCAATGACTGAGCTAGTCTGAAATTTAGATTTATCTTTATACTTTTTAGGCAACATGTGAAATAAGTGTTTTGGAGGCGAGCAGTGTAGCTTAGTGATAGAATGCTTGCCTCACATATGCAAGGCCCTGCAGAAAAATAAAAGAAAAAGAAAAAAATGAATTCTGTGTCCTTACACTGGCCTCCTGCCTGCTGGTAGGGCTGCACTCAGAGGACACTGCACCTAGGGCTTGAAAGTCAAGATTCTGGAATCCTAGTGAGGTCCAGGCCTTTCCTGGCAGGAGGCAGCAGCCTGCCAGCTGCTGTGCCCGAGGTGGGTAGGCGGGTGGCAGAAGTGTCCCAAGATGAACTGATGCCCAGAGAAGCTGTCAGGGGCTGACTGCAGGCCTTAAGGACTTTATCAACATATCACCAGCCACACAGGGAAGGCTGCCCTCCCTCCAGCTAAGCTCCTGTGATTTTGGCCAATGCATGAGGACACCAACACGCTCCTGCTGCCACTTGGACATCGAGGGCTTGCTTAGATAGCTTGCCAGGGAAGAGGCAGAAGAAGGGGCTGTCATCCTGTTTCTAGCGGCTGTGCCTCTCCTCCTCTGACCAGACACTTTACAATACATCACTGCATTCCTGTGCCTCTGGGCTATTTTCTCTCCTGATACCCACTGATGATCCCTGACCACGTTTAGATGAATGCCTCCTTAATCCTCTGGCCCTCGCCCAGCCACCTACTATGCCCCTCTCTTGATAGGACCCTTGCTACCTGCCCTGTCCTCAAAATTTGTTTGTTCCTTGCTGATGGCTAAGCACTTTATGCTTCTTTCTTTCCCTTCATCATGAGCTATATTCCTAGCCCTTTTGTATTTTTAATTTTGAGACAAGTTCTCTTTAAATTGCTAAGTTGCCCAGGTTGGGCTCGAGCTCATGATCCTATTGCTTCACTCACCCAGAGTGCTAGGATTAGAGGCATATGCCACCACATCTGGCTGTTTCTTGCCTTTAGACAGTCCTGTCCTCCCTAACAGAAAACCACAGGAGTGCATTCAAGACTTGAGGGCACTCCAGTTTATATATATATGTCTGGCAGTGTCTCAGTTTACGATTAGGCTTACCTGGGGGAATCGGGGGCAGGGCTGAATGTTACTGATTAGCCCCAGAGCGACACTTTTCAGTGATGACTCCCACGGCAGTTAAAAGGCTGTGTGGGACAGTCAAGTCTCTTCGACTTTATCTCGTCTTGTCTGCAAACCACCCCCCACCGAGCTGGCTGTGGCTTCACAACCAGCCCCTACTCCCTGTAGCTCCCAATGCTGTAGCCAGCTGATCCTGAGGTAGGAGAGTAGGGTAAAAACTGGCTGGGAAAGTAGGTGTGACCTGTTAATTACAAGATCCTAAACAGGTGCAACTTCTGGGCAGAATGGCCTAGACTTGACGTCAGCCTGAGGGGTGAGATCTCAATACTGCTTCTCAGGACCAGAATGTAGAAATTCTCACAGATTTTCTCAAGATTTAGGCATTATAAAATAAAGGAAGCCTTGAGGAGCCCATGTTATCATATCTTTTCATGATAGCCCCTACCCCATTTCTCAGGCATACTATGTATTCATATTTTCTTTTTTTTTACTTTTTCTTTGTTTGGCACAAGCTCGCTCTGCAGAGCCAGTTTCTCCCAATCTCCATTTTGCCTTTTAAATAAATATTGTCACCACTTTTGGCTCATTTCATTCAATTCTTTGTTTGAGGCAAGGACATAGAATCTAACTCCAGAAGAAAAAGTGAACAATCCAGAACTCAGTAACATTTATTTGGACTATAACTACCCAACAACAATTCCTCTGCTTACCCCATTCCTGGTCCCCTTTTACCTGACATGTTTTGAATCATCTTTCAGGTCCCAGCTAAGTGCCACCTCCTCCAAGAAGCCTTCCTTACCTTCACAAATTGAATAAGGTTCCTTCTGTAATTTCCCAAGTTGACTAAAATAAATCTTAGCACATTGCCTTATACCCCTCTGTTTATGTGTTTGTCCCCTGCAGCAGGTGATAAATTCTTAGATATTCAAGCACCATTTCTAGTTCAGCCACCTGGCCCTCAGGGCCAAGTCAAAGAGAAGGTGTTCAATAAGTATTTATTGAATAAATATGAAGGAGCTTAGGGGTTGGGGTGTAGCTCAGTAGTACAGTGCTTGCCTAACATGTGTGAGGCCATGGGTTTGATCCTTGACCCTGCAAAAAAAAAAAGTGTTTAAAAAAAATTAGAAGACTTCAAAATATTAAGAATTCAAGTTAAGGCCAACTGTTATGGACATCCCTGTAATATTAGTAGTGCGGGAAGCTAAGACAGGAGGATCCCAAGTTTGAGGCCAGCCTGGGAAATTTTGGAACTTAGGAGGACCCTGTCTCAAAATAAAATTTTGTAAAAAGGGCTGTGGATTTAGCTCAGTATGAAGGACCTGAGTTCAATCCCCAGTAGTATTCAGAGGATATATAATCTCAGGTTTTATATAATAAATAAGAGTAGAGATTGCACCTCAGCCTTTTGGCTAAGGTCAGATGTGGTATCTGTTCTTATCAGTTTAATAGCTAAAAATAGAAAATAATCATGTTAATACAGTATATTTTAAAAATATGGTACATTAATATCGTTATATTGATATATCAAATATATGTTTGTATATTAAAAACTCTTAAAACTCACACAGCCACAAATTTTAAAAACATTATTAAAAACAGGAAATAAATGTGCAATCTAACAATAGGAGCATTGCGTTTCTCCTTCAGCTTTTCCCTTTGGGCAATGATATTTTCTGAAGAAGCAGCACAGACCCTTTCTATCCTTGCTCTTACACTGCAACATCATCATTTTTCATATTGGAATCAAGACCTCTGGAGCTAAAGGAACTTTAGAAATAGTTCCACCCATCTGCTTTAGTTTTAGAGATAAGGAAACTGAGGCCCAACACGAAGGCTGGCTCCAAGTCTCCCAATAAAATGACAACTCTTGTTTCTTAATTTCCTGATGAATGATATCATCTTCCTGCCCCACAGACTTTGCAATTTTTCTGATACTTTCTCCACTTTTGGTCTTGAACAGGAAAACACTTCGAAACACGGATTCCAAAGCAAAAAAGGATCATGGCTGGATTTGAACGCAACCACTGATTAGAGGACGTTTGTGTGTTTGTTTTGTAGTACTGGGTGTTGAACCCAGAGCTTTCAAGTTTTGCTACATCCTCAGGCCTTATTTATTTGTTTATTTTTGAGACATAATCTCACTAAATTGCCCGTGCTGGGCTGGAACTCATGATCCTTCTGGCTCGGCCTTTCAGAGTACAGGCATGTGCCACCACACTGAGTTTGTCAGAGTTTAATGACAAGTAATATTTTGTATCCCCATGGCACTCACATGCTGCTAGAAGGAGGATAAATTAAACTGGTACCACCACTCTGGAAAACCTTTAGGGAGTATTTTCTAAAGCTGAGCATCCGTTTACCCCTTGACCAACAATTCCTTCCCTGTGTATTCTTCCATCAGAAATGAGTTCTTAGGTCCAATAAATGACATGTACAAAGATATTCATAGATCCCCTTTTCATAGTGCCAAAAATTCTACAAAACCCTTCCATCTATCCCCAGTAGAAGGGATAAATAATTGTCTATTCATACAACAAAATGAACAGCAATGAAAAACAGTGAATCTCTGCTACATATCAAGTCATGAACTAGTCTCATGAACATAACATTGACTGAAGGAAGCCAGGTATAAAAAGGAATACACTGAGCTGGGCACAGTGGTGATATAGGAGGTAGGGCGTGTCAAAACTGGCTGGGGATATGGGTGGGACCTGTGAATTTCACGATCCCAGGGCGGAGCCAGATGATTCTCAGGGCCCCTTCTGTAGAGCTTCCAGCTGGTTCCCAGGAAATGTGAGCAGTGTAAAAGAGACCAGTGGCCAAGAGGAGCCCACTTTTGTGACTTTTCATGGTAGCCCGCCCTGCGCCTCCTAGGGTGCACTTTGAGTTTTGTTTTTATCTTTTCTTTTATTCTTGCCTTACCCTTTCACCCCTTACCTTTGTTCTTGTTTGTTTTTTTGTTTGGTTTTGGTTTTGGAGACAAGAGTCTCGCTCTGTAGTCCAGGCTGGCTTTGAACTCACTATGTAGCCCAGGCTGGCCTCAACTCCCGGGGATCCTCCTACCTCAGTCTCCCAAGTGCTGGGATTACAGGTGTGTGCCATCATGCCTGGCCACCCTTTACGTTTGAAATAAATTTTTGGCACCATTTTTGACTTGTCCAATTCTTTGTTCGAGACAAGAGGGACCTGAGTACTTTTTTTTTTTTTTTTTTTTTTTTTTTTGAGCTGGGGATCGAACTCGGGGCCTTATGCTTGCAAGGCAAGCGCTCTAACCGCTTTTGGCAAGTCATTTTAAAAGGAGCTACCAGACAACAGTGGCACAGACTTATAAATCCCAACTACTTGGAAGGCTCAGATAGGAGTATTGTAGGTTTCAGGCCACCTTGGGCAATTTAGCAAGATCTTATCTCAAAATAAAAAGAGTTATGGCTATGGCTCAATGGTAGAGCCCTTGTCTAGCATGCCCAAGGCCTTAGATTCAATCCCCAGTACTGGGGGAAAGAAAGGAATATATCGTGTTGTTCCATTTATATAGGAACTATAAATGATTAGTTAGATAAACAGCATTAAGAGAGTGGTAATTAGCTGGGGGGTTGTGGTTCAGTAGTAGAGCACTTGCTCTGGGTATGATCATGGCCCTGGGTTCAACATCCAACATTATAAAAAAAAAATAGAGTGATAGTTGTGTAGGAGGGGAGCTGAAAACATTTTATATAATTTTTTCTTGTTTTGAAAACCTTCTTAAGGCTGGGGATGTAGCTCAGTAGTAGAGTACTTGCCTAGAGTGTGCAAGGCCCTGGGTTGAATACCCAGTTCTGAAGGAGGAAGAGGAAGAGATGAGGAAGCGGAAGGAGTAGGAGAAGAAGAAAAAGAAGGAGGAGGAAGAAGAGGAGGTATTCATATTCTATTTCTTGATATACATGTTGGTTACATGGGTGTTTACATAAATAAAATTGCATCAGGCCATGTGTTAGTCCATTTTCTGTTACTATAGCTGAGATAATTTAGAAAGAAAAGGTTTATTTTGGTTTACAGTTCTGGAGTTTCAGTCTATGATCAATTGGCCCCATTGCTCTGGGCCCTGATTAGGCAACATGCCATGGAGGGTGTGCAAGGCAAAGCAAAACTGTCCTCCTCATTGCCAGGTAGAAGAGAGAAAAAGGAAGGGGTCAAAAGGTCCCATAATCTCCTTCACAGCCACAATCCCAGTGACTGAAGGACCTTCCACTAAGCCCCACCTCTTAAAGGTTCTACCACCTCCTAATGCCACCCTGGGAACCAAGCTTTTTAACATAGGAGTTTTTTGGGGGTTTTTTTTTTTTTTGGTGCTGGGGATCGAACTCAGGGCCTTGCGCTTGCAAGGCAAGCACACTAACCACTGAGCTAAATCCCCAGCCCTAACATAGGAGTTTTTGAGGGGCATTTAGCATCCAAACTGTAGCAAGTTGTATACTTAAAATTTATGCATATTATGTGTGAAATAAAAATGTAGACACATGATTCTCCCCAAACTGGAGCAATCTGTGTAAAATCTGTAGTCTTATTAATTGTATTGTGCTTGTTAATTTCCTGGTTTTGATAATGCACTATAGTTCCATAAGATGTTACCATTGGAGGAAGTCGGGTTTGGGTACTCAGAACCTCTCTGTACTGTTTTCTTTTTTTCTTTTTTTTGGGGGGGTGCTGGGGATCAAACTCATGGCCTTGTGCTTGCTAGGATGTACTGTTTTTGAAAGTTCTTTTGATTCCATAATTATTTCAAGCTATAAAGTTAAGAAAAAACCTCATCTTCCCTGCTCTACATTTTAAAAATCAGACAGTTTAAACATATTACTCTTCAATCACACTCCTTTCATCTTCAACCAAATTTATGGATCAAATACATTTCCTTCTTGCCATCCATCCATATATAATTTTTGTTTTGTTTTCCTTCCCTCCCTTCCTTTTCTTGTGTCATTGAATCTTTCATCATTGTATTATTGAAAAGAGGCCTATTCCTCTTTTCTTTCCTTTTCTTTTCTTTGGTGCTGGGGATTGAACTCAGGTCCTTGTGCTTGCAAGGCAAGCACTCTAACCACTGAGCTAAATCCCCAGCCTATTCCTCTTTTCTGACTCCTCTAGATCACTCCACCTCAATGAATGCTCAATCTGAGGGCATTTTCCACTTTGTTGCCCGTTGGCTCTTACTACCCCACACGTAGGCAAATCCAAGAGCTGTGAAGTCTAGAATTCTTGATTCTACTCTTCTCCCTCCTCAAGGCCATGGTGACCTATGAGCAGGCCTCTAATTTGTAAGTCTGGGTATACCTGTTTGGAAAATGGATTGAATAATAGATGCCTCCTCCCTCACCAGGGTGTTGAACTTTAATTACTGTTTGCAGTGTTGCTTAAAATGTGGAGATGAAAGGCAGTTTTTAAAGTCCATGTTATTGGCATTAGTAATAAAGCTGAGGAATTTGTTTGTGAGTTTGCAAGGTTGTCATAACTGGGAAAGGGGAAGAAAATGTTGATTTTAAGTTGGAAATCTTTGCCCAAAAAACAGCCACAGATCCTGGCTGGTATAAATAGTGAGAACATCTTGTACCTCAAGGTACTTCGCAAATTTCACATTCTTCCATACCCCTGGAAAGATAGAACCCACACTTCCAAATTAAAAACAAGGAGTTACCTGGGGTTATAGAGCAGGAAATTCCAGGGACAATTTTTGGCTGTGACCATTCTTAGTTCTCTTTACAAGTTACAAGCAAAGTGCAGTTAAAGCAAAGTTCTTTTTTCTTTTTTAACCATCAATACTTTGCCTTGTTTTGTTGTTGTTTTTTTCCATTCTGATACCATTTCTACTAACATCATAGCTAACAAGAATTTAAAAAAAAAATACCACTTTGGGGAGCACTGTATAGAGAGGTTAGGAAAAAATAAAAGGCAAAAATTCAGTTCAAGCCCTCAAAGCCTTTACCACCAAACCAGAAGATAAATTGGAGTGGGCTATATTTAGAATTTACCTCATAGTGCCCTGTTATTAATAATAACTGCCCCCTGTGGTGTGTCCAAAACTCTTTGAAATGCATTACTTCATTTGATCCACCAACAATGCTGGAATTTCAAACTCTGATTCAAGGGAGGGGTAACTGTAGCTCAGAAGTGACTTCTCTAAGACTACACTGCTGCAAGTGATAGTGTTAGGATTTAAATTTGGTCTTGGGAATAGAAATAGTCTACAGGAATCGGGAGGAATTGTATCGAAGGAAAGCCCTGACCTTTTGTCTCAGGTTCAAGGCTACTCTAGGGCAAAAACCAATGCCATATGGCATCTAATCAGAGAGGAGGTGGAGGGTGGAGGTTACGGGTGCGGTGGGCCTTGGATTCAGAGGCTCTGGTTTGCTTCCTGACTTCTAATCGCTAATGTGGATTGGAGTGTATGACTTCACTTTGTTGAATTTCAGTGTCCTCATCTGTTAAATGGAAATATAATAACAGCATTCTCTAGGTGCTATTAAAAGAGATAATCTGTGGAACGCACTTAACTAGTTTCTGGCAGACATAAGGCCTTGTTAAAAGTTACCAGATGAGATCTTAGTAAACGAATGAATGGCAATGCACTTTAACCCACGAAATGACCCATACTGGGTCAGGAACTCAAAAGAAGTAAACGTTAAACAAAAACAGCAACAAAAAAGCCTTTTACTTGGGAGGTTGTGTGTATGTGTGTTGAATGCAGGGCTTCATATCTGTGAAGCAAGCAATCTACCACTGAACTATATTCCCAGACTTTTTTTTTTTTTTGGTAGTTTGAAACAGAATCTCATTTTTTTTTCTTTTTCTTTTTTGGTGCCGGGGATCGAACTCGGGGCTTTATGCTTGCAAGGCAAGCACTCTAACCACTGAGCTAAATCCCCAGCTCCTGAGACAGGGTCTAATGATGTAGCCCAGGCTGGCCTTAAATTTGTGAAACTCCTGCCTCAGCCTCCCAAGTGCTGGGATTATAGGTCTATACTGCCATGCCTGGCTTTGTTTGTTTATGTGGTACTGGGAATCAAACCTGATAGTGCTCTACCACTGAGTTAGCTGTATCCTCAGTCCTTTTAGTTTGATTTTGTGACAGGGTCTCACTAAATTACTTAGGCTGACTTTGAACTTGCCTCAGCCTCGGCAGTAGCTGGGATTATAGTCATGTGCCACTGAGCTCCTTTTTTTTTCTTTTTTTTTTTTGAGACAGGGTATTGCTACATAGTTCAAACTGGCCCTGAACTAACTGTGTAGTCTAGGCTGGCCTCAAACTCATGGCAATCCTTCTGTCTCAGTGCTGGGATTACAGGCTGAGTACTGGGATTACAGGCATGTGCCACCATGCCCAGCTCTCACTGATTTTGAGATAACTGTAGATTTACATGAAGTTGTAAGAAATCATACCAAGAGGTCCCATCTACCTTTCACTTATTTTCTCCCCAGTGGTAATATTTTGTATAACTAATAAAGAATTACAAGGAAGAAATCGACATTGATACAATACACCCTCTTTATTTGGATCTCACCAGCGTTACATGCATTTGTGTGTGTATGTATCTTTATGTTTGTATATGTATGTTTATTTTTGTACAGTTTAATCTCATGTATAGTCAAGATACAAAATAATTCTATCTCAAAGATGCCTAATGCAACAGGCTCTTTCCATCTTTCCTGACTCTTTAACTTGTGCTAACCACCAATCTATTCTCCAGTGCTATAATTTTGTCATTTCAAGAATTTTACATAAATATAATCATATAGTACATAGCTTTTTGAGATTGGCTTTTCTTACTCAGCATAATTTCCTTGCGATCCACCAAAGATGCTGCAGGTAACAATAGTTCCTTTTTATTGGTGAGCAGTATTCTACAGTATAGATGTACCAGTTTGCTTTACATTCACCCACTGAAGGACATCTGGGTTGTTTCCAGTTTGAGACTCTTGTGAATAGTGCTGCTATGAGCAATAATGTCTACGGAGGGTTTTGTGTGACTATTAAGGGTTTTGTTTTTTCCTGAGATAAATGCCCAAATGTACATTTGCTGTGTATTGGTAAGTAATTAGTTTCATAAGAAACCACTCTGTTTCTTTCCAGAGTGACCTTCCTATTTTGCGCTCCGAACAACAACATACGAGCAGTCCCGTTTCTCTCCATTCTCACCAGCATTTTGTGTTATCTTTTTGTTCTTGTTTTTTTGAGTCAGGGTCTATGTAGTTTAGGCTGAATTTAAACTTACTCACTATGTAGCCCGTGCTGGCCTTGAACTTGTGGCGATTCTCCTGCCTCAGCTTCCCAAGTGCTGGGATTATAGGCATGAATCACCACACTCAGCTTCTACTTTTTTTTTTTTTTTTTTTGCTGGGGATTGAACTCAGGGCCTTGCACTTGCTAGGTAAGCGCTCTACCACTGAGCTAAATCCCCAACCCCATCTGACACCATTTTTCAAAGCTATTTTTATCTCTATTGAATTGCTCTTGGGCCTGTCAAAAATCAGTTGAGTGTATTTATGTGAGTCTGTTTCTGAGCCAAGAACCAAAAGGAATTTTGACTCAAATATTAAACTCTGGTTCAAGCAGAACATAAGAAATCGATCCATTCAGAGACTGAATGAAAACTAACATGTGAAACATTTATCAGATAACCTAACGCTTGATGTAATTAAGTATGAAACTGGAAGAAATTGACTGTAAGTACACCACTCATTCATTCAAACATAGGAAAGTGGTCTGAGTCAGTAGAGTGTGTTGAAGCAGGCCATGACTTTGGGGGCAGGGAGTCCTTTGGAGTAGTTGTACCATGATTCTCTCCTTTGTCAAGTAAGCAAGTTAATCAGACTCTTGGAACACCCTTCTTGATCGTTCAATGGAGAGCACCTCGTTTGCCTCATGGAATTAGTTTGAGGACCAATGAGAGGGAACCTGCAAAGTGGTTGAAACTAACCTTGGTCTATGGTAGGTACAGCAGGAACAGATCCAAGGAATAGTTTGGATGTTTTTTGTTTTTGTTTTTGTTTTGTTTTTGCAGTGCTGGGGATTGAACCCAGGACTTTCATACTGAGCTACATCTCTGACCCATTTTTAATTTTTTTGAGAAGGGTCTCACTAAATTGCTAAATTGCCCAGGCTGGGCTTAAACTTGTGATCCTCCTGCCTCAGCCACCCAGAGTGCTGAGATTACAGGTAGGTATGAGCCTGTATGCCCGGTTGCTTTGGAGGTTTTATCCCATATTCTTTATCAGTCCCTTCCCAAGGATCCAAATCGAAGATCTGCCTAAGTAAAAAAACTCAGTGTGGAGCCATGTGTCTGTAGTCCCAGCACTCTAAGGAGATTGAGGTAGAAGGATGGAAAGTTTGAGGCCAGCCTGGGCAATATAATGAGACTCTGTCTAAGAAATAAAAAAGGGGTAGGGGTGCAGTTCAGTGTGAAGGGCCTGGGTTCAGTCCCCGGTACACCCCCCCCACCCCCCGCTGAAGTGGGTATGTAATGGAAATGTGCTGTACAGTTTAGCTTCAGGACAAATAACTGAGTCTTTTCTTCAAACCCAGGTACTAGTTTTGTTTGTTTGTTTGTTTGTTGGTAGTGGTATGTGTGTGTGTGCACTAGGGATGGAACCCAGGGCCTTGCACGGTCTAACAGGGGATCTACCACTGAGCTACATCCACAGCCCTCAAACTACTGTTTTTAAACCCTTGTGTTATCAGAACAGCAGAGATGCTATAAGTATATACTATAGGTTTAAGATATTTAGCTTAAGCATTAGAGCCTGGTGGGTTTAAGCATTTAAGGGTCTGCATTTCAACCTCCTCTGGTTACTGGGTCACAAGTGAAGTTTTTTGTTTTCTTTCTCTAGACATCAGCTTTTCCCTAGAAAGAGAAAGCAACTTGGCGTCCATCTTCTAAGGTGGCTTAGGAGGACCAAAAACTACTACATTTGATCTTAGCCAAAAGGTTGAAAAGCGATGGAGGACCAAAAAATAACAAAATGCAGAATACCTGGCAAATTCCTCACATCTTACAGGGATGTGGTGAATACTGTTAAGCGCTAGTCAGAAGTCCATGGCTCAAGCAAAACTCCTGCCTCTGCCCTTCCCTCTTAGCTATTTTCTTGGTTAGAGAGCCTAGAATGTTTTTTATTTATTTTTTTGGTGGTGGTGGTATTGGAGATTGAACCCATGACCTTTGCACTGAGTTACATTCCCAGCCCGCCCCCTTTTAGTTTTAAGACAGGATCCCACTAAATCATTAAGTTGCCCAGACTGGGTTTGAAATTTCGATCCTCCTGCCTCAGCCTCCTAGAGTGCTGGTGAAATAGGATTAGGGCGTGGCTAAGGCTGGCTGGCAAGGGAACATGACCTGGGGGAGAGGCCTGGACCTGACCTCAGCCTGAGGCATGATTCAAGCACCAGCCCTCACTGTGGACTGCAGGAAGTTCTCACGAGATTCCATGGGAACTCCATTCCATAAATAGTAGCAACACCTGAAGCAAGCTCCCTTTTTCTCTACTGCACCACCGGGGAGGAGCTCTCCTTTTCTCTCCCATGGAAGAGGATGGCTGCGTCCCCAGCACTGCTGCTAGCATGCCTGTCTCGTGGTAACCCCTACCGTGCCTTATAGGCCCGGTACACACTTGCTGTATCAATAGTTATGCTCAACTTTCCTTTTCTTCTTTTCTCTATACTTTAAATAAAACTTTAGAACTACTTTTTATCCTCCTCATTCAGTTCTTTGCTTGAGGAGGGAAAGAACCCAGCAATATCGGAACCCGTCTGATAACACTGGGATTACAGGGATGTGCCACCATATCTGACTTGGTTTTTACATTTTTGTTAGGGATCCAGCTCAGGGCCTTGCATTTGCTAGGCAAGTGCTCTGCCACTGAGCTAAATCCTCAACTCCTCTTTTGACATTTTAAAGAAGAGAAGGTGCTGAGCATTGTAGCTTATAGCTATAATCCACCACCTGGAAGGCTGAGGCAGGAGAATCTGTAGGAGTTTGAGGCCAGCCTGAGCTACATAGTGAGTTCAAGGCAGCCTGACCTAGATGGCAAAACGCCAGCTCAAAAAACAAAACAAAACAAAACAAAAAACAACAACAACAACGACAACAAAACCAAAAAGCCCAAAAAGGTTCAAAGCCAAGCATTGTGGTACATGCCTAAAATCCTAGCACTCAGGAGGCTGAGACAGAATTTTAAATTTGAGGCCAGCCTGGGGCATATAGTGAGACTTTGTCTCAAAAAAAATCCCAACACCACCAAAGAGAGAGAGAGCAAGAGTGAGAGAGAAAGAGAGAAGGAGAAAGAGATAGAAAGAAAGGAAGAAAGAGGCCCGAAATGGGGAGAATATTATATACCTGAGATCACACAACATGGTAGTGGTCACACTATGCATTCATTCAGCTGTCTAAAATATACAGATTGGTCTCTCTCTGTATAAATTGATATAAATGCTTATAAAATCATGGGATAGTTAATGCAATATTTTCCAAAGAGGGTTCCAGATGCCAGGAGTTGCCCAGGAGCAATGTGTCCTTAATTCAAATGATTCTGGGAGCTGTGCAAACTCCATAATCTCCTCTTAGAAAGTCACCATATGTCTCAGTAGATCAAGACTTGGAGAAGTTCTGTAGCAATTGAAAAACCCTGGTTACTTCGTTGAGCTCAGCCTGTTTCAAATTTATTCAGCCGGGAAACTCTTCTTGTTCTGTTTATTTTGAAGATAGCTTTGTAATATCAGAAACATTTGGGAAATTCTGAAATCATGGGCCGCATCACTTGGGTTTGAAACCTGGCCTATTCTCTTCTTTGGATAGGAGACAGAGCAAGTTGCCCAGCTTCTCTGAGCCTCATTGGTGGAAGGTGGACTAATTTCTACATACATCTGTGATCCCCTAATTCCTGCCTTTATAGCAACATGTTCCACTGGGATGTTCATTGGCAATCTTCCATGCCAATGAGCTGGAGGTGGAGAATGACCTTTATTTGTCCTCTGCGGCTGGACCTAATTCTATAGTCTCCAGAAAGATGTAGTGCTTCGTCTTACAGTAGCAGCCCCTTTATGCCACATATGCCTGGAAAAGGAAGGTCAAAGTGGGTCAGTTTACAGAAAACTCAACCTTGAAAAGTCAGTAATATGGGACCCGGGGAGACAGATGGAAGAAGCCCAATAAAAGGATCCATCAACATCCAGAGACTTGTTTGCTAGGCAAGTGCTCTACCACTTGAGCTAAATCCCCAACCCCTACATCCAGAGACTTGTTGAGACAAGGTTATTTCCTAGAGGTGCTGATGAAGGAATTCGTAATATTAAAAGAATGTAACTATATGAAATCCAGCCTGCATTCTATGATTAATACAGCATTAAATCACAGGATTTCAGCAAGATTCTCCTCTTGGGATGTGTCACACAGTAAAATGCCCAAATAACCCAATACCTGCTTCGGTTGGTCTGTTCAGTGAATAAACCAGTTCTCTTTTGCCTCCGTGTCTTCATATGCACTATGTTCTCTCCTTGAGCCACTCTTTCCCTTGGTTTTGCCCAGTGAACTCCTACCCTTCATTCCAGGATCTGTGCCAATGTTACCTGAACCAGCATAAAGTCTAGAGTAGGTTCCTCTACATCGCTGTGGCCATAAATCCTCTATCTTCTCAATCTGAGTACTCACCTGTGCTTCTGTGGACTCGGTCTTGCCAGCTAGTTATAAGTTTCCAGAGTGCAGGGACTGGTTTTGTCTTGTTCACCTTTGTACAGGCAGAGCTCGTCCTTGCGTTCAATCAAGGGAGTGCTCAACAAACATTTGCAACAAAGACATTGACTGAAGACTGAGGGTGTAGTTCAGGGGTAATGTGCTTGCTTAACATGCATAAGGAACCAGGTTTGATCTTTAATGTGTGTGCGAGTGTGTGTGTGTACACACAAACCGAGTGAATATATGTATCTCTTTGCAATGTGTTTGATTTCCAGACACATTGGGGAAACTGAGCCAGCTCGGTAGCTTCTATCAAGATGTGGCAAGGCCGAGAATAGAATCGAGATCTTCCACATGAGACTCTTTTTATATCCCTCCACTGCTTCTTAAATAACTTAATTCCTCCCCAGCACAGCTCCCATGGACTCACTGTATTCTTTCTTGTCGTCACTGCAAAGGTTAAGACTGTTTCTGAGAATTATTTTATAACAAACAAGATCTTGGAGTAAGGGAAATTTATCTAGCTCTCAGGGGTAGCAGACATGTGTGCCTTTGGACCTTGGATTTAAATGAGCCAGCAAATCCCTGCTAATGCTCTCCCTTTGCTGAGTCCTGTCTACTTCATATTCAGCAAAGGAGAAAGCCAGCAGTGTCACCCATGATTTATGTCCTGCTGTTTGCTCTCTTCCCCTTGAACATTAAACACCCTGAGCACAGAGGGAAGAAGAGGTAATCTCAGGATGCCCGGCTGCCAGACAGGTGTCTGGGAGCTAGGAAGGGGGTGGTGAGGCAGGAGCTCTCTGCTCTGTTGGGAAACCCGAGGAGGTTAAAGAAAAAAAAAAAAAACAAAACAAACAAAAGACCCATGGGGCTTCCATATAAAAGGAACAAGGGAGTCTCTGTTTGCCTCGACCTCTGCACAAACAATTGGCCTCCTGGCCCAAGGGACCTGGGTACTTGATTTACTCATTTACTAAGCGCATGCCTTTAGGGAAGACTCCTCTCTCAGGGCCTCAGTTTCCCTGGTTGCCAAAAAGGATCTGGATAGTTCGAGTTCACTCCAGCCCCATGGATCTAGAGCTAGGGTGGCCTTGCACAGAGAGAAAATATATCGTCATAGTTTACCACGTGCACCCCAGTGGGGTGGAGGTTCAGACTCTTTCTCTACCTCCCAGGGGCCGTGTGGCCTTGGAAATGTTCTTCACTACTATGAAGTTATTTGCAGTACTGGGTTAATAGCTAGCACTTTCCTAATTGAGTCTAGGAACTAATGCCAGTCCTTTGCAACAGTATTGGTGCTGCACCAGAGTTTTAAGAGTCAACTATTATTGGAGCTGTTGCTTCTGACATGGTCCTTAACCCTGGGTTTGGTGTCCCTTTACCTGAGTTCCCTGCTTGGGGCTTGCTCTGTGGGGTCAGGGTGTCCTAGCCAGCAATTAGAAGTTCTGGGCAAGAAGGGAGGAGGAGCTATTTTCAGTGGATTCTGGTTCTATTTGTAGCTGGTGAGTTGGCCCAGGCTGTAGGGAAGCTTTGGGCAAAGCAAGCTGGGTGCTGAGAGGGGTGTGTTGTCTTACAGTGGGGAGGGGAGGGAAAGGAGGGAGGAGACAGGGTGGACAAATAGAGAGGAGGAGCGAAACCACCTTCTATGAGCCCCCCCTCCCTTTCCAACCGCTTCTTGCCAATTTAATTTCCTCTGCCTTTCCTTGGGGAATTTACAGGGGACACCTGACCTTTTAAAGGTGGATTTAGTTAGTAATATGAAGCAGTCCATCAATCCCGTGAACTTACTGTTCCCACTGCAACAACATTGATTTTCTCAAGCTAAAGTGAGAATTGTATTCCCAGTAGAAACGCAGAGTATTTGTTAAGGCGTGTAGTGGCTAAACCACCCAACACAGAAGTCATTTCTCAAAGAATAGAGGAAGCACTCTCATTTCCCCACGAGACACTGGGGGAGAACCTGCCAACTTCTCTCCTCCCCTGGTAATGTCGCTTTGCAAATTGTTCAGTCTCTCTGGCCCTTGATTTACTCACTTATGAAATGAGATGGGGGTGCCAGGGAGACATATTTGGAGCTTTTGAGGTCTTTCCAATTGCAATTCTGTGTTTCTCTGATGCAATCATCAAACAAGGTAAGGCTGATTATTTAATCAGAGGATGGTTTGTAGAACTAGGAGGCTCCAGAGGGAGGATGGCATCCTACCCTGTCATGTTCTGGATGGGAAAACTGAGGCCCTAAGGGTGAGGTCGGATCAAGAAGTGAGTCAGTGGCTCAGCTGGGTCAGGAATCACACCTCCTACCTCCCATGGTAGCAGGCCACCCCTTACTCTGGACTGTCAGGTCCTCTCCCTGGAAGGACAATGGGAATCACATCTACTAAGTGCTACTCTGCATATGTTAACTCATTTAACTCCCACAATCATCCATTTTCCAGATGAAAGAAGTAAGGAATGGTGGCAGTTCTGTCTGATTCAAAGCTTAATCGCTAATTGAGTATTTCCCAAATTCCAGTCCTTTGGGTACGATTCTCGCAAAGTTTTGACACAGTTTGCTTTATATGAATACTCCCTCTTCCTCCTCCTCTTCTTCTTCCTCTTCCTCCTCTTCCTCCTCTTCTCTCACACTCTCCCATATATATATATATATAT